>APFE030056091.1:54771-104245 GCA_000404065.3 Pinus taeda | reverse complement strand
TTATTAGTCCCTGCCTGGGACTATTAGTATTCGCATCGACGTTGACTCCTTATTAATTCAAGTTGACCAAAGCATTTTAAGTGATGTTTTTCTTTTTTATCCAAACTTTTATTTTCGAGCTTTGCTGTTCTTTTGCTTTTATCCAAAGTTTTAAATTGGAGGTCTTATTGCCGGGTTGTTGAATATGCAGATTTAAAAAAAAAAATTAACCAAAGTCTAGATGCTAAGTTGTTAAATGTGCAGATCCGAAAAATGGTTTTAACCAAAGTCTGGATGGCTCAAGATAGAGCGCATGGGAATAAAGTATTGTACTACATATTCCATATCACATGAAGTCCATAGCTTCATGGCATGGTGACACGATTGTTATGGAATATCACATGAAGTCCATAGCTTCATGGCATGGTGACACGATTGTTAACAGTTGTCGCCACCTCTCTTCTTATCTATCCATTCCACCGCCCTCCCGCTTCCTCTTGCCCCTCTCCATTCCATTGCAGATAGACTGTCCACCGCCCTCCCATTGCAGATAGATTGTCCACCGCCCTCATGCTCCCTCTTGCCCCTCTTCATTCCATTGAAGACAGATTTTCCGCCGCCGTCCTGCTTCCTTTCGCCCCTCTTCATTCCATTGCAGCTAGATTGTTCATCCACTCTTCATTCTAGTGCATGTTAGCAAAAATATTAGTATGTTTCAGGAATGATCATAGAAGAAACAGGGCAAGCCACTGCTACAGGGGTTCAACCAACCAGACCAGAAGAAGAGGGAATCACCGAATTATTTGGTAAGCATCTTCATATGAAACTCTTCCAAAAAAATAAGCTATCTTACAAATAAGCTATCTTACTCTGCATTACTACAAAATAGTAGGAAATTAAGAAGGGAGTAGGAAATTAAGAAGGGAGAACATTGTAGGAAATTAAGAAGGGAGAACATTGGATTGCATTGTCTGATATGTGGTAGAGTTGTCCATCCCCATCGAAATTTCATCCATCATGAAAGCTTTGACGCCTCCAACCATCATCTCCCCTGTTGTGACTTTTCTTTTGACCTCCAGAAATCCCTGTCCGCATATTGTCTCCTGCCATCGTATCAGCGCATATCTCTAACCCCAAAAACTATACCAAATATTTTGACATTGTCAATTAGGCCATAATTCATATAAACAAGTTTATTATAATTATGAATTCCAAGAAAATTTACTTTCCATTTCAGATTTCAAAGGTAAAATTTACTTTCCATTTCAGATTTCAAAGGTAAAATTTGCAGATGAATTTTACCTTCAAAACAGAGTCCGTCATAATACTGGTTTCCTGTCCCTCAACTGTTGTATGCTTACTCTGCTTTAACAAAAATAATTGTATGCTTACTCTGCTTTAACAAAAATAATTGTAAAAATACAGTTAATAGTTCATTAAAACGTTTCTCTCAAGCTTGTATGGAGTTCATTAAAACGTTTCTCTCAAGCTTGTATGGTGTATGCTTACTGTTTCTG
The DNA here is from genome assembly GCA_000404065.3 of Pinus taeda. Taxonomy (NCBI): domain Eukaryota; kingdom Viridiplantae; phylum Streptophyta; class Pinopsida; order Pinales; family Pinaceae; genus Pinus; species Pinus taeda. Next base: position 102,749 of record APFE030056091.1, on the reverse strand, counting down.
GACAGCTCCAGTGCAACGACTTGAGAATGAGCAAGAAATTGAAACTCCCTGATGCACATGCAGAACAAGATGCTAGAAATTGTGAACAAACACACGCATAGTCCCTTGGTTTTTCCTTGCTAGACGTGCAGGAACGACCTCAAATAGAATGAAAATTGTGCATTTTAATTTATGTGAAAATTGTGCATTTTAATTTATGGGCACGTATGTTGTGCAGGGAAGCCATTGTGCTGTTCTTGTAGCATATTGATTAAGTAGATGCAAAAGAATTCTATTTGAAAGGAAATTATGAATGCTATAGGAAACGGAATTATGCTTATAATACCTTTACCTCGCATAAAATCACATACAAAAAAAACCGCACTCGCTTTACTGTGTTGATTCTTCCCATCACATATGTCTCCTACTTTATACATCGATTTGAGTTTTGATGGAGGTATAGAGCCTTTTATTACCCTGTTCAACTGGGACTCGCCACAAGCTCTGGAGAACAAGTATGGAGGATTTCTTAGCAAAAGAGTCGTGTAAGATTCACTATCAGAATTTTGTTTAAAGTCTTCTGAAAAATCAGGACATTTGATTTTGATATATTGATCACTCTTTCAGGGAGGACTTTGGCTTCTTCGCAGATCAACGTTTTCGAGCCTTTGGAGGCCGTGTGAAGTATTGGCTTACTCTATAAGAGCCATTCATCTACTCGGCATATGGCCATGACTTAGGGATTCTCGCACCCAGCAGCTGTTCGTCTCCATTTGGAAACTGTACAACAGGAAATTCTACAACGAAACCCTACATTGTGGCCCATAATATGCTTCTAAGAACTCATCAGTGCCTCGGCCCATCCCTTTCTTTTGGGCATCTTTTTCCCGTGGGCTCATCATTTGGCCCTTGCCATGCCTGTACAAGTGCCTACCTTGCCCCCTACCATGCTTGTAGGAGCAACCTGGTAAAATGAGTTGCATGCAACTTTCCAACTGTCGAAATAGAAAGATGAATGACATTTGTTTGAATGTTATTTTTTATTTTTATATGTGGGGTCTCCACAATTTATGAAGAAATAACATATTAAATTTTTTAAAAATATATAAAATTAATATATAAGACGAATATAAGAACACTAATTTGGATGATGAAATAAAAATATGATTTTTCAAGCAGGTGAATCCAGAATTTTATATAAGTCGACTATATCCAGAATTTTATATAAGTCGAATATAAGCATACTAATTTGGATAAAATAAAAATATGATTTTTTGAATGGAGGTCAAGCTAAATGAAGCTGAAAATTCTTGAGTGTAATTCAAGAAACTAAGTGTATTAATAGCTAAGAAAACTTATATTTTAATGAAAACCAGAATTTGTTTAAAACGACAGATGCCTCGACATTAAGCAATGATAACCATATAAATCATGTATAACCCATCAGATAAAGCAATAGAAAGGAAATGAACGATACATCAATCCTTGTATAAGGAAAAACCACAGTACCTGGTACATCCAATTCAAAACTTGGTACACTATAAAATTATTTCTGATACAGAAAAGCAACAAACTGCAAAAACCATAAATAGATTGCCATATCAAACATGTAACTCCGGAATGCAAAGAAAATGGGAGCAGCCCACTTGATGGTCTGCAAATTGTTGGCAAAGTTTCGTAATTTTTTTATTCCAGCAATTTACAACCAGCCTGCAATTTGCACCCCCGGGCAGGGACTACCGCTACGGCAGTAGCTCCCTTGTTTAATAGTGATAATGATATGAAAGTCAATAGAGAAAAGACAAATAATACATCTCGAAAGTCCAAACCATTATAGTTCGAAGGAAAGTAGGTTTAAAGATAACATCATTTTCTTTTAAAATCAATTTTAGACTTTTCTCTTACTCATTAGATTTAGGATATGATTTACTAATTTCACCTAATTTTTTTACAAAAATCAAAATCTCTTCATCTTTTGAAATTGAAGAGAATTTATTTGATATAATATGTGGTTAATTTTTTATTAAAAAAGGGTCGTGTTAATCCAAAAAATTGTAAATATAAAGGAAAGAATTGGGATGTGTAATTTTTTTATTCTTCCAACAAAGTATGGGTGGTAATGAAATTATCATTTTATTATTATTATTTTTTTAACAAAATTTTAAATGTAAAGATAACTTGCTTAGTAAAAAGGATAGAAATTGATATAAATTATTGTTGAGTCAAGATCATTTATCTTTATTAACCTTTTCTGTTAGCCAATGGATCAATAAAATATTTTATTATAATTTTTTTCTCTCCACTCCCAACTTGATTTCCTTCCTCTTCCCAAAGGATGGGAAAGAGAGACATAAAATTGACTTAATCAAATGCTAATATTGCAGATGGTGTGGATGAATAAGAGTGACAACACTCTTTCATTTCTTCTTCTAGAATACTTTATCTTCTCTTTATGCATCTTTATTTTCCTCATTTACTTCCTTTTCTTCCACCATATTTTCCTTATAGGAGTGATAATGCCTTTTGGTTTATCTTTCTCCAATACTTCTTCTTCTCTTTATGCATAGTCATTTTCCTCGTCTACTTCCTCCTCTTCCTCCTATGCTTCCTCCTTTTCCATCTCTTCTTCCTCTTCATGTTTCCCTAATGGAGTAGTAATCTCTACATCCACATGGGATGTGTATATATCAACAACATCTTCAAGAAAAATTGATATAGATCTAGGATCTTCCAATGTCTCTTTCCCTTATGTTTCCTTTTTCAAATCATCTAGATTTCCAAGAACTTCAAATTTGTTATTTCTTGATTTAGATAATCCTTGGAAGTACTCTTTTCTATGACACCTTTGAGTGAGAACTTCTTTGCCTACTAGTAACCGTCTTGAATTCAAACTCTTTATTGTATATTTTCTTTGAGGAACCAGTGGGGGGGTGTGTTTTGAAGTAGTCTACTAACCATAAAATGATAAGTTTTGCACTTAAAAGGAATTTTCTCATAACATATATTTTTGTAATAGCTCCATCAATCTATATTGATATGCAATAACTTTGACAAACTCATTTCCAAATCAGTATCCACATATATGCATAAAGAGGAAAATAAGTTTTCTATTAATTTTTCCCATCAATGAATTGATCCAACTTGTTCCTAATCTCTCTAGGAGACATTTCATTCCAAACAAATAAAAGGGAGATGAAGTAATCTAGCTACAATAATATCCTCTTCTACATTGAAGGGAAAGGTCAAAGAGAGAAATGCATTCCCATAAATCTCATGGATTAAAGTCCATGGTGAATGGATAAGTCATGTTCCACCTTACTCCAAAAAAAAAAGGTACAAAATAATCTCATTTAGATGTAAATGATAACGTGTTTCCTTAAATCTCAGAAATCCACTCCACTACTACCTATGTTTCCACAACTCTTGGAATAGGCCAAATGCTCGTAAACTTTCCAATCAAAATATATTTAAAAAGTAAAGAAATATATTCTTAATTTTGAGATAAAATATGAGGCTATAAAATGTCTTCCAATTATTTTACATAACTTCTTTGTAAATAATTTATTTTCTTTTATTTAACTTTAAATATTTTTTTCAAGTCACCTGATATCTATATTTATGATCATAAGGCTTTTCTCATTTTTATTTTTATTTTAGAAATGGAAAATCATAACATCCCCTCTTAACCAACTTTAACTTGAACACCACGAGTGAAATTCTAATTCTAAAAAATGGTTAGGTAAGGAATTTGACAATAGCGGGAGCACATCCCCATTAACACCCTGCAAATAGATTCAGCACAAGAAAGGAACATGGGAGTTTGACAATGCCTAGGCATATCAACCTTGAGGAACTAAGATCTCGAGAGAGGCTAGGGAAAACCATAGTCGTAGGATAAAATCCAAGCGCGTGGCATCCTTAAAAATATAGAGATCATGTTTGACTATAATGATCCTATAACTATGAAGCTAGAAGTGGTCCTTTCTCTTCAAAACGGGATAAAAAATGTTCGGAATTAATCCCAAAATGCTCCTTAAACCATAAGGCGTTATCAAATTGAAAACATCCCCCCAACATGGAAAAGTGCACTCATAGGGTTGTTTTTGAGAAAATCAGCATTAATGTGGAAAGAATTTAATAACATTAAGCATAAATAATAGCAACGTTTTACATCTTATTGGAGCATATCTTCGGGGTTGTTAGAAAGGGGAATTTCTTGGAGGATTTGATATAGGGATGTGACATGTTCAATCAAAAAAGCATCAAAGAATGTGCAATTAATTATTGTAATTAATCTTCTTATTCCAACAGGAAGATTAAGAATAATTCGCCATAAATTTAAGAATATTAATAAAGTTGTTTTTTATTTTAAATACAATTATATTTATTTTTATTCTTTCTCTTTCCTATGAACCCAACACTAAACCATTTGGCTCTGTGCAAATTGCTAGGGAAGAAACTAAGAATTATGGGGACAAAAGCTATGAGTTTACCAGTTAAAAAAAGTGTTTTATGATTTCAGTGTTTTTCAAATTATTTGGAAAAGATAAAGGTTATTTTAATAAGATTTTTGATTTATTATATAGGTTGAAGTTCATATTAATTTAGAGTAAAATGATGTTATGATAGGTAACATAAATGATAAAAGTTTTAGGAAAAAAAATAATTGGAAATATGTTAGGGAGTTTATTTTGAAGGAAAGGGAAATGATATAACAAAGAAGGAGACCTAAGATCATAACATTTTAGATGTTATGAAAAGAAGTGTTATAAATAAACAAAGATGAAAGAGTTTTTTCGCTATTGACCATAGTTCTATGTAAATATATGGTGAGTAAATCTTAATCTTTATTATTTTTTAAGTAAATTATTTGAAACTCTAAATGATAAAGGTATTTCATGTGAAAATCTATGTATTCAAAGTATACCTTAGCCATCAAGGTTCATCCTACAGATGATATGTGTCTCTAAACAACCCTTTTTGTGGGCATCATTGTGTGCAAGTGCGGCATCCTTGTATGTGGATGCTTATTGGGTATATCATGATTGGTTGGGGTTGTTAATGATTCTTATTATCTATTAGGTGTACTTATAATGTGTGTAGTTCCCTTTAGTGACTTGAAGAAATATTTTAAATACATGGGAAAATATTAGGAGGTGGGCTAATTTTCCATATTTTTCCGAAAAAAAGATTCATTAATTTCTATTTTATCTAAAAATGATTCATCCAAGTTTTATACTATAAAATTATTTTACCTTAAAAATCTCCCAACATTATATATAGACCTAAAATAAAATAATTAGAAATATAAAATATTTTTACAACTATATCATCAAACATTTTGTAATTTTTCTAGTCTAGTAAGATTAGCTAAGGTTTCTAGACTTTAAGGTAAATTTCCATCCTTAAAATTTCCACTCTTGCCAATAAGCTCCATCCCAAACAATATTAGTAAATTGTCATGGGAGTGTATGCCATTTTGATAGGTTTGGTCCATCTATTAAGTCTTCACAAGTGGATCATATAGGATTGGAATCATTATCTTTGTGATGAAGCTCTTATTAATCCTTGTGCCTATGGTATTTTTTGTTATAAAATTTTTCCATGTTGAGGACAAAGATATATTCTTCCATTCCAACCCATTGTTATGTGGTGATCATTCAAGCTTCTTGATGAAGTAATGGTATCTTCTCTTTGATCCCTCCTCTAAATCATCAACTCCAACCCCCATTTGTATCCAACTTTCTAATCTCTCATTGGACTTCTAGTGATTTGATCATTGGATCCCTCCAAGAAAGTAATATAGGAAATTCCAATCTCTATTCCCTAGAGAGTAGTAATAAGCACTTCAAAAAGTTATGTTAAATTTTAAGGAGAGGTGGATTTTTCTAATGGTTTTCCTAAGAACATCTCAATTGAGATAGAAGATAAGTTAAGACCAATAAGTTCAACTATGAGAAGGTAGCATCCAAAAGAAAACCATATTTTGAGTATGGTCACTTGGTTGCTTCATATTTAAAGAAAAATGGAGTTTTGAATGCCCTCTAATAAGTAGGGATAAAAAATTAAGAAGAAAAGTTGTTAACCTCTTTCGATGAAGAAAATGGTAATTTCATTCAGAAACTAGAAAATAAAAAAAAACTAACTTTTTAATTTTTTACTTTTTCACACCTTGTTCAATGAGTAATAGTTTGGAGTAATCTATCTGAGATGGTATCAAATTCCAAATACCATTAAAACACCAAGAATATTGTTGGACATTGGATAAGCTAGCTTAGTGTGTGTTTCTTGACATAGAAGAACAACCTCTAATGGATCCTTATCTCTTGGGATGCTATCTTTGACTAAAGTACTTGCAATTTATAAGAAGTGGTATAAGAGCATAGGACACGAATTCTATACATACCCTCCTATACTTGAAGGGATATTGTTGGACATTGGATAGCCCATTGACTGTCTTTGGTAGATCCTTATGTTTGGTCACACAATAGTTGACTAATACTTGCAAGTTTTAATCTAAGGACAATCTTGATTGCCAACAAACATAGTCATCAAATTAGATAAACCAATAACTTATGACTTAGCAAGAACCTAGACATGATCAAGTCTTTACTATCACTATAACATCAAAAATCTATATACCAAAACTTATGACTTAAAAGTGGATGAGATCGTTTACACTTACACTACTAGGTTACCACAACATGCCAAAAATATCTCTTGAAATTAAATCCAAGTGAATGAGAAAAAATTATACCCCAAACCATTAAAACTACCATTCTAATGGTTAACAATGAATCTAATGATAAAAAGAACTTACCCAAAAATATTACTAACCCAAAGTAATTCAAAAAGTATCTCTTTTTTTTTGCTTCTTCCTTCTTCCTTCTTCCCGAAAGAAATAAAAAAAAGATATTCCAAATTGCAGAAAGAAGGGAAAAAAGTGATAAAAATGAAACACCTAATAATAATGGAACTGCATTATAATATAAAGACTTTATCATTTAAAACACGTAATATCAGTGGGTGAAAAAGAAATCCACTAACGAACTTCAAAAATGGGCATCTTAGTACATACATGATTTCAAACTTCCAAGGGAAGCAAGATTCAGTAAATCTATTCACCTAATAGTTTGTCTCATTACACATTGTACAGAAAATGGTATCCCTGTGTTTCACTTTATTACAAAAACAGAATCATAATAATCCACGCAATAAAGCCTGCAGGAACCTAACAAAAAACATGTGAAACCAATAGATTGGGAGAACACAGTTTAAAATTATGAAAGAGAGGTCCTAAATTGATTAAATACTTTCCACAAGGTTTACTAAACCAATGAAGGAAAGGCAAGTCCAAATCATAATGATGATAGTCTAACAAACTCCAAAAAATTATAAATATAAATGGCATATAATAATACATGGTTGATTCTAATTTTCATCAACCAGTTATAATATGAAATAAACATAATCATCTTATTCCTAATGATGTAACTTGACAGCCAATTATAACTTTTCTTTGTTATTATGAAATAAACATAACCATCTTATCCCTAATGATGTAACTTGACAGCCAATTATAAATATTTTTGTTATTATTTTTCTCAATGAGGTTTTGAAGAACGCGAATTCTCTGGTACGTTCCATTGCAATAAGTGATATATATTTAATGTTATGTCAGGTGACATTTTATAATGGGACAGGTTCCACTGGAATAAGTGCTCGGAGTACTATTCCATGTATTTTTTTTAAGAAGTTTTAATCATATAACCTTAAATCAAGTAACATTTTATTATTTATATCAATTATAGTTTTGGCAGATAGTATGCAGTTGGTTTGAATTTTTATCATTGACATAGAAACCACTTGGAATTGCCATGAAATACAATTTAAAATGATGATGATGTTATTCATTCATTCATATTTAAATCCCATGACGTACAACATCATGTTTCTGCTCACCCCACTATGAATATTGAACAAATGAAAAATTGTTATAATATATAAAGATCCATCACCTTACAGTCAACGAGGTAGACTTTAGAAGTGGCCAACATTCATTGGATTTGGGCAGCTGTTTGGTCCTTAGTGGAGTTAAAAGCAGACCTTTTTATAAGCACAAACTGCAGGCATCATAAAACGTTAAATTAATGACAATTATTTGTCATTGACTTGCTGCCTCACCGTGGTAAACTCAAATATAGACCGTGATCCTTTCTTCGCTGGTTGCCCAAATCAATTTAATGACAATTATTTGTCATTGACCTGCTGCATCACCGTGCTAAACTCCAATATATACTGTGATCCTTTCTTCTCTGGTTGCCCAAATCAATCATGCTGCAGAGATCTCCGAGGCAAGGCAGGTTTTGGTTCTTGATGTTTGGCCGAGGTAACATAATGGGGAGCTTCCTTCACTTCAATAGAAAGACAACACGGAGAATGATCAGATGCCGCCTCATGTGTCTGACTGTTCTGTCTTTTCTTGACTTCAACAGACAGATTAGCCAAATCCTTGATGCGGGACCTGCTGTTCTTCTTTTTCTTGTCATCCTTTGGACTGAAGGGAGCTCCCCTTTCTCCCACTATTGCAATTCCTAGATGCAACTCCACTTTATGCTTCATACTGTTAACTATTGCAATTCCTAGATGCAACTCCACTTTATGTTTCATACTGTTAACATTACTGGTGATTTGCTTTTTTTCCAGTTTGTTTTGCTGAATAGGAGATACACATGTTTATGTCTGTGAAAAGTTAGGTTTGTTGGAGTCCCTTTGTTATTTTTCTCTCTATAATTTTCTTGATAGTTTATGATATTTTCTCACGTGATATTTTCCCTCTATAATTTTCTTGGTATTTTCTCACATGATCATAACTAGATTTCAGATTCTGGAATATTATTGTTTTCTCACATGATTAACTAGATTTTAGATTCTGGAGTATTATAGGACATTAGCCAAGTAAAACAGTTTATTCAACTTATGTTTATCAAATTGTTTAGGAAATTTCAATCTACATAATAATGGTGGATTATATCATGCTTGAACTAAATGTTTGTATATGTAAAAGACTGATTAAATAACCTGGTCATATTAGCCAATATTGTTTCGCACAAATTACTTAGTTAAAATAGGAATTTTGTTTTGTAATAAGATTTAAAACAGTTTTTGATCAATTTGTCAAGTAAGAAAACATATTAAATACCCAAAACTAAAATGAACTTAGTAAGATTAAAAATATGCTTACTTATAGATTATTTGTTTTTCATTACAGAAAACTTGATATTTTTCATTCCAAATAGCTTAATTTTCCTTCCATAATGATAATAGTTATTTCATATTCCCAAATAACAATCTAAAAACATGGCCAAATTAGTTAGAATGGACAGCCAGTAGTTAGAATGGGCAGCCAGGAAAGGATCTCTAAGACCCAACAACCAACATTGTGAGTTGTACAATGAGATATATTACAACACTTTGTTGGTGAATTTATTTTGTCAAGCCAACCCTTTCCAAGTTCCCAATCATTGTTCTTCTGTAGGATTCCGTATTATTTATTGAATGAAGGTAGACTTTTCAAACACTGCAATTGCAATTTCAAATTCAATAATCCTGTTTAGAATTCCCTGAGTTTGAAAACTTCTAATGGGAGCAATTTGTTTAGAATTCCCTGAGTTTGAAAAGTTATAGTGGGAGCAATTTTTTGAATTTTCAAGAAATTCTACCTACATTCTAGTTGGTTTAAAACAATTTATATTCATTTTAAGTTGATTTATAGTTGGATCATTTTTTGAATTTTCAACAAACTCCATTTATATTTTAGTTAACATTTTAGATTCATTTTAAGTTGGGTTTTGGGATTCAGCTTCTCTGTTTACATTATGAAGATTTTTTTTGTTCATGTTTATCTATTTCAGATGTGTTTTCTAATGTGAAATGGAGTGGAAAAGTATACTTGAGCAGGTTTTTTGAATTTTCATCCAACTTTATTTACGTTCACATTGGTTTAATTAAATTTAGATTATTTTCAAGGTAGGTTTTTGGAATTTGTTTATAGGATGAATAATTTATTTGCCCATGCTTATCAATTTAAGATGTGTTTTTAAATATGATAAAGAAGTGAGATAAGTGTTCACTCACGTCTCCAATGATACTGTGTTGCAGTGTCACAGAATTTTAAATTATAGGAAGCTTTGTTCTGAAAAGTTATATTGCATATTTGAAAATACCAATCAGAAACTTTGCCTTGCCACTTTCCTAAAAGTTCACCCACTTACACTTTTCATAAAGGATAGTAATGAGAGTTTCCATATCAATGCCTCAAGTTCCATCGAACCTTAAACTGTAAAGTTTTAAGGTTTATCTCTACAAAACTCTCTTTTGAAACCATGTTTCTAAATTATTTGCGAAAAGGTTTATAAAAAGCACACAGCGAAAGCACAACGCAGTCACAAAATTTATTGCACTTTCACATAGTAAAACATATTAAACAACTCACACCTTACATTTAGAAGAGGATATTCGAAAAGTTCAGGGATTTTTCCCTCACATTTCTTCAATATTACGTACTCTCTTTTTTCTTTTTCTTTTTTAATATTTTCAAGCAGATGTTACATTTTCATCAACGTCCATGCTCCTGCTATGAACTGTTTGATTTCACTTTAAACACCATAGCTCTGAACTTCTTTGATCCCCTTTTTATCCGGGGTTTAGCCTGTTCACTTTGTTTGCAATCCATCACAGCTATATGGATTTCCTGTTCTAATGGATCACTTTTATTTCTTTGCAACATTTTAAAAAAATATTCTCCCATATTGGCTTGAAATCCATAAATTAGGAATTTTCTGGTCTTTGCTTTTATATGAATTTAGGATTTGATTCGGCATTAGATTTATTATTATTTTTTAATAAAATAAAATTATTTATTATTTTTATAAAATTTAATATATTTAAAATAGTTTTTCCCTTAGCATTTCTTATTTATTTTGATAATACTTTTGTTATATATTTGTGTTATATTTATTGTAAATAATTTTATATATATAAAAGAATTATGAAAGGGAGATAGTCTATAATGCTTTGGATTAAAAATTTAGTGAATTAAATAGTTAGTTTTAAAATGTAAGTTTTATGGTTAATGTCATAACATTTTAACACATTTCTAATTCATTTAGTGTCATATTTTTAGGGTTGATGAGAAGAGGGGTCATCATTCTAAGTTGGTGTAGGTGATTAGCAATTGTCATGAATTTGTCATTTTGCATTGGAGAAGGCTAGTTATCTTCATTCATGTTTCTTTTTAATAATTAAAACCATATACTCCTTAGATCAACCATCACATCTCTTAAACTATTGAGATCAAGTAGATTGGATGGAGGAGCTACCAAGTGGCTTTGTGCTAGTATTGTGAGGTGGATCACCCAAAAACACTTAGATTTTGTGAAAGTAGGTCATTCGTGTTGATCTTTGTACCTTAACTATGATTTAAAAGAACAAAGGTATATTTATTGTGGAGTTATTTTGTGAACATTTGAAAGGTTCAAATATATGTAGTGTATTTTGATAAGTTGCACATGGTTTGAGTGAAATCAGTGGCTTTTCGGACATTTCAAGTTGTATGCCATTAGGAAAATGTAGGAGCAAGATGTGTGGAGATATTAAATGTGTAACACAATTTTCTAAATAAATGAGACATGTGCCCTTTTATAACATTTTATAAGACTCCCTTAGCAACCTTTGTGTTCTATATAATGTAATGAATGTCAATATAGTTGCCACTAGTTCATTTTGTTTGCAAACCATCACAACTATATGTATTCCCTATTAAAATTGGTCACCTTTATCTCTTTGACATTTTCTTAAAATTTTTGAAGGCACTCGTTTGAAATCCAACATTTTTACAAGGTTGTTTAAGTGTTTGTTTTCCTTTTCTTTTATAAGAGTTTATTATTTGGATCACAAGCTATATTCATTATTATTTTAAAATAGATAAAATTATTTATTTATTGTTAACCATCCTCCCCACATGGGTCCAATTCCTGAAAGTGGCACAATGAAATTTGATGTAATGATTTGAGCCTATAATGTATATTCTTAGTATAAAATATAAAGATAAAAAATTTACTATTTTTGCAAAAATCTAACATTTAATAATAAGTTTTTCTTTTCCATTCACATTTCTTATTTATTAATGATAATATTTTTATTATGTTTATTGTAAATAATTATATATATAAAATAATTATGAGAGGTAGAGGGTCTATAAAGCACCACTTATATTTGAAACTCTATCAATGGAACAATTAGCTTTAAAATGTAAGTCTTAATGTTGATCTCATAACATCCTTACACATTTTTAATTCATTTGGTGTCATGATTTCTAGACTAGTGTGGGGATATGCCATTATTGTGAGTTGGTGTAGGTGACTAGCAACTCTCATTGATTTGTCATTTTGCATAGGAGAATGTTATTTATTATCTTCATTCCGTAGGAATGGTAACTAGTTTTGTTCTGTGTAATTATCATTATACTTATATCAATATGTATTTCATGTAAAAATAAAAAGAAGAATATTTTTTATTGTCAAAAATGTTCATGCTTTATTTTCGCCAAAAGAAATAAATATAAGGGCACTTTCTTCTTGGACCTATGAAAAGAAAAAAAAATAAAAAATTTTGTAATTTGTCCCTCCACATGACAAGTATGTTGAAAAATGTAACTAGGTTCCATCTTCATAATTATCTTTGTAAGTGTATCAATTTGTATTTTATGTAAAAGAAAAAATAAGAAAAAGAGGAAAAATAAATTCTTATTATAGATTCATTAGTTAAGCATGTTATTCATGGTTCTATGTTCCTTTTTAGTCAAAGTCCTATTTGGACTTCTTGTAAAGAAAAATGGAAAAAAAAAAATTGTAATTTTGGTCAATCCTCAAGAAGTCAAGTCGACCCCCGTCGATGTCAAGTCATCTCATTGAAATGTTGTGTCTTTTTGCATATGAGAACAACTATATATTCACATGAACCCTCCATGAGAAAGGGTAAGAAATTTAGTGTCCTTTCTATGATGAGCTCAGAGGGAGAAAGGTTTGAAGTTAAAAGGTTTCTTTCTTGTGAAGGAGAGCAAGTCTTTAAGGCCATACTTCTACAACAGAGATACTAGTTTCGTAGTTATATGTCTGAGATAATGTGACCAACCTTGACCTAAGATAAATCATTTTTTGTGAGATAGTATTTTAAATAGTGTAAATTTTCTTTGGGATATGATTTGAAATAAAGAAAAGGTGGTCTGAAATAAATATAAGTTCTTTGGGACAAAATTTTGAGGGCTTGATTTGGCTACTTGAGGTTGGATTCTTGGGTCTTGGATTTCTCACTTTGATCTAATTCTATAAGAAGGGGAGATTTTTTGGGTTTTCCCCGTTGTGGGGTTTTCACCCTAACCTAGAGCCTATATCTTTTGTCTCTTTTTCTCTATGATCTTCATTTTGTTTTTGCATTTTGGCAATTATTTGATGAAAATTAGAAGAATAAAAATAATAACAAATAAGCTAAAAATTCACAAGTAATTACCATGATAGAGAAATCAATTATAACACATAATCATTTTGACTTCTCAATATAGTATCATAGCTAAGGTGGTGGAAAGGTAGTTTGAAGATCACTCTTGTTGGCATATCTTATTTTGTGATAAATTCTGAACAACATATGTAGGCTTTCTCAAGAAATAATGTGAGTTTTTGTGAAATCCATATTCCTGCAATAGTGCAAATTTCTTGAATCCACATTTGTGAAGCAAGTACAAACTTCTTCTCTATGAAATTAATGCAAGACGGTGGTGCAAGACTAGGCTATGATGCAAATTATTGATGCATGTTCTCATATGAAAAAATTCATAACTAAGGTCCAAGGATGCATATCTGAAGTTGCTTGTGACCATGATATGAAGTTATTGAAATTCCTATCCAAGATTTTCTTCACAAGTGATATGAGAATGCTACAATAGTTCCAAGATGTCTCCACAGTGATGTGAAAGCTACCCTCAGAGACCTTGATCTCGCATTGGCCTTGATGTGATATTGTTGTATGACTTAACAATATTAAAAACAATAATATATTGCTTAACAAGATTATAGTGTACTCTATGGCTCATATCATTAGCATGTTGTGTTTCATAGTGCCTCGCAGAATATTATGTGGCTCATATGTCCTAAATAATGGATTATATTCTATATGGTGACTCTCCTTCTCATTTGAGATCTGTATTACTCTCTTAGTAGCATCAAAATATAGTGATTACTCTCTTGCACACAATATTAATAATGGCTCAACAATATACTTTGTGGCATGTACTATGTATAATAGTTCAATGATTCGTTGTGACACATCAGTTTCTCTTGGAATCCTAGTGGTGTTTCGAGTGGCTTGTATTAACTTTATAATGGTCTCCTTTTATTCTAGTTTGTGATATTAACACTATATGGAGTGTATAAAATTAGATATATGGCATCTTTCTATGAATCATATCATATTGTTATGTCTCATATTATAATGTATGGATAGAAAACTTGTAGTTAGAATAACATGACTGAGTTGTGTACTTGATATAAGACAATTGATTGGAAATTCATGTAGCTATGACATGTGACAGTTTGGAAGTAACCCGTGTATGACAGTGATATTAACCTCAAATGTGAAGTTTGTGACATATGGAAAGGAATATCGAGACTGTGATATGAGGTATCTAATTTCTCTATGAGATATCCATTCAAACTATATATGACAGTGAGAACACTTTAATCCTCTATATCAACTCTCAGTTAATAGAAAATATAAGAAGCATATACAACAAATATGAACCTGTGATAGTGACATTTGAAATCGCTATGACACTCAAGATGTGAATTTTTTTTATAACATATGATAAATTTTGAAAGAAGTCCATCTTTTGTGGCTAGCATCAAAGTTTGAGAGGAATTATGACATCAAACTATGAGTTTGTTATAACATTTAGCTTTGAAGAATTATTTTATGAACTGACATACAAATATATTTGTTGTTTCTTTCTAGATAGTTCTAGGCTTGAGAATTGTGCCAAAGCATCTAAATAAGGATTTATTTGAATGGATGATAAATGAATCAAATCATTCACATATACATAACTCAATATCTTAACACTTATACGTTTGAGAGATGAGAGAATGAAATAATCTAATGATGCGGAGGTACTAAGTTAAACAAATTATTTAATTAGCTAATCTCAATTATGATAATAACTTTGCAGGGGTTGTTAGGGAGGTCAAACCTCAACCTAGCCTTACCCAATACTTCTAGATTACCTCTAATATATGAATAATTACAAAAATTATTACACAAAGAAGACTCACCTCGACACAAATTCTCCTAGAAACCAAAGCCAAGAGCCTCCGATTATCATCAAGATTTCCAAAGTTATAATAATGTCTCTAGTTCTATCAAAGTATCAACCCTTCTTACTTTGAATTACAATGTATTTATAGAGTGTAATTAAAAAATATCTAGTATTTTACAACCTTTTACAATAAAATAAAGCTTATCCAAATAATTTGGTTAATTCTAATCAACACAACTCATAATAGAACTTTTGACACTATTTTAGTGGAATTTGCACACTATTTGAGAATCTAGTCTCTGACTGTTGCATTTAAATTTGGTTCTATTGATTGCAATGATTTTTCTCTTGATGACTTGACCAAATCCTGCCTCTAAATCTACTTTCTGTTCATGAAACTTATCCCACGTATCTTCATCTCGATATGAAAACTTTATTACTTTATTGCTTTATTACTTTCCAAAGAGATGGTGTTATAGACATATTTGGGCACTGCAACCCCAATCACATATGTACATAAACCAAGGGCTTCTAAGTCCCTAAAAGTGTTGTTTCATGCCCTAAAGGAACAAGTTCAGCTGATTACATCATCTCCCAGAAGTTCTCCACAGAAAACTGCTCAGAACTGGTCAAAACTAGACCATACAAACTGCTCAGTGCAGAGGGTACGATGCATCTCACCTGCTTAGTGTAAAAAGTGTGATGCATACTGGAGATCCCTTCTGTAGGGTGTGATGCGCGAGAGTAGACAAATGGCAGAGAAAATTTGCAAGGTGGATGATCATGGAATCCTCCAGAAACTTCTGTTGTGACACTTGCCTCTCTAAATTCGCCCAGGGATGAGTAAGAGATCATCAATCTCCAAGTGGAATCAAGAACTATCAAAGAGAGGACACTAATCAAAATCCGAGAAGCTGACTCACACCCCTACAATCATCTATATATGGATCCCTCATCCCAGAGATCCAGAGGTTGGAATCTTGTATCTTGTAAGGAAGTGTTGTTGGTTTCCTGGTGCAATATCATAGTGTTGAGTGATCTAAGCTTTTCATGAGGTGAAGAAGGGCTTTCATGCTGGGAGGATGATGTTGGGTCAGCTCAATGGGTTGTAATCCTCTCTTCTAACCTCTATATCAATAAATTTGTTTGAGTTATCCTCCACATTATTGTATGTTAGCTGATATATGCATGTATGTGGTCAATATATATCTGGTCTTATATTGTTTATGACTGTAGATCTCTGCACTTTGAAGGTATTATGCTACTTTGACTTTACATGTACACTTTAAAGCTCAGTGGTTAAGGGAAGAGTGGCAAACATCTGTGAAAGAGGAGAAGGAACAAGTGAAAACCAAGCGAACGATCGAGGTTGGTATTCTTTTCTCCTTTCCTATCTACTTCCTGTAAAGGAAAGTGAAAGTAACTTTAATCTGTTTGTTTCTAAGATAACTACCCACCTTAGTGGGACTAGAAGCTCTGCATAGACACTAGATTTCCCAATAACAAAATGGTGACTCTGCTAGGGAATGACTAGTTCATTTGCTTGTCTATATTTGTTTACTTTATAAACTTACAAACAGAGCTTGAAGTCAAGCCAGCTAGCCTTCAAACCACATTTTCTATGCAAGTGCAAAGTAGATCAATGCTGCTTCAGTTTATCTCTAGGTTTTGTTTATAAACTAAACAATTTATTTGCAAACATCCTAATTGCCATGGGGGTGGCTCAAGTAGCCTCATTGTATCAGCCCCTATGATTTTCATTTACTGACTATCATTTGTTCAACTTAAACCCCTAAATTAAGCTGCAAACTGTGACCCGGAACCAAGTTGAAGTCTTGTCCCTAGACCATCGCACCTTCTCCTCTTGCGAATATGGATGCATCGCACCTCCCGTGTGCAGTAAGTGAGATGGATCGTACTTTCCCTGTGTTATAGGTGCGACGATCAGATAAGACCTCTTCTGCTTCCAAATTTTGGTTTCTTGTTCACTCTCTTCATCTTTATTCAGGAGTTTTGCTGTCTGTGATCAGTATACCTCTATGGAAATTCCCTTCCTTTGCATGATTCAGTGTCCATAGTACAAAGAACTATAAAAGTTTTTATCTATTGTTCGCCATTTACAATCCTCTTTTACAAAGAAGTAGCGTAATCAAGTTGTCGGCTTTTGGTCTGAAAGGGTCGCAAGTGTCGTTTTCAGTCAAAGTAAAGAATTCTATTGTTCTTGATGATCGATTACACTGTTACTCTTGTATTTTATTTGAATTGGTAGTTTTTCAAGTGTCAAAAGCAATTTTCAGTTCAAAATTACAATGTTTCGTCATTATCTTCCTTTCGTTTTTTTGAGAAGAAAATCGTTAGTATTGTCACTTGAAACAATTCAAAATTGTACTTGCCATTCTTTTTGTCATTCACACATTAAGAAAGAGAAAACAAATACATGCATGTGCATTTGCATTTAGACTTCTTGTTGATTTCAATTTAGGACAGTGCATCTAGTGTGTGCTCTCTACTCTTTGTTGAAAAGAATCTCATTTCTCTTTCCTTAGTAGCTAGGATTTTCATTGCAAAAAGAAGATCAAACAATTGTTTATCATCTTAGATTGCATTTTAGGAATTGTATATCTACATCACGCGGTGAACCTGAAAGGCAAACTTCTTAAGAAAGATCAACTATAAAATAAATTCAATGAACATAAAAACGCTTTGGAACCTAATGCACAACATTTAGAAGTCTAGGCTAGAGACATATTTCGGTGTCATAAAGCCTGGTAACTATCGCTTTCATTGTTGGTTGAATGATTCCTCCTCTTTGAGATGAAAAGTGCCAGTACGGACTTGTGCTCCCATGTACCGTCGAGTATATATTGGGAGACCACAATAGGCTACATCCTTTATCCTTAGGAAGCCATGTCTGTTGCCCTATCCATCCAATGCACTGAATACAACATTCGGGAAGATTGATTGTCGTACCGTAAAAGGTATTTTGCAGTTTTGCGATTGGTTTGGTAATCCCTCTATCTAGACTTCCAAAGTAGTCTCTTTTGTTCCTTTTCAGACTCCTTAAAGGAAAAGGTCCATCTGAGCACTTGTCACTTCAGGCTCATTGAAAATCGAAGGCGACTAAAGTCATATTTTGCTTTTTCTTGACTCTTAAAAATTGAAAAAGCAAGTTGTGTCAAAGCGTTTAAAATTTATTTTAATTGGAATAACATCGTTGTTCCCTTGTTGGTCTTAGATTGAGAAAAATGGAGTCCACCAACCAAGGATTTCCCCTTGGAGCAAATCGTAGTCCTTTCTCCTCTTGGGGAGATGTTGGTGCACCTCATATGGCCACATTGTCCCTCCCAGGACTGACAATCGGCTTGCCCATATGGCTCTTCTCAACCTCTGTCATTCAAACCACCATGGTTCCTGAACAATAAAATTAGCAACTAGATGATACTAGAGTTACCCCCCAACCTTCTGCTTTGCTTGTTTCTCCCTCCCCTCCTTCCTATTCGCTTGGCAAAGCTGGTGAAGCAAAAGACCAAGTAACTAAGAAGAAGAAGAAAGGAAAGAAGGAGAAAGAGAAGAAGAAGAAGGAGCCAAAGGAAAAGAAGGGTAACCATGCATCATCTAGCGAAAATCCACACACTGCACTGTCCAAACCTAAATCTCCATGTGTCATTTGCAAAGGAGACCACTATCATCGAGATTGTCCTTGCATCCCTTGGATCTTAAGGGACTGGTCTCCTCATTTGCACAATCTGGTGTCATCAACCTCTGATGATCAAGTTGAGAGTACACCGTCAACTAGCGAAAACGAAGTCTCTGGACAGAAACGAAAATGTAAATTTCCTTGTAGACTGTGCGAAGGAAACCATGCCGTCCACCATTTTCCCTTCCTGGATGAAGCTAAAAGAGTCTTGGATAATTGTCTTGCTTCACCGCTACGACTTCCTCCTGGGTATAAGAAACACTTTCCGAGTCCATCGCTAGTCGAAAATATGACTAACACACCCTTGTGGTCGGTCGAAGCATCTATCATTGAAGATAAACCCTCTGAGTCCACACCAGATGAAAGTCAAAAGATTGAGGCGCCAATCAACCCGGTCTTGTCTCCAGAAGGTCTGTCTTCAGATGATATAGTCACCGAAGAGAATGAGAACGACACTATTCAAATTATTTTCATAAACACAAACTCCGATGAACATGGGGGGAAATCTACTCGTTCCTCTATTGCAGGAAGGAAGTTCGTCAGAGTCATATCCAGCCATCTATTCGGTCCCACCTCCAATCAACCTAGTCATTTCCTTCGATTGGAATCTACTAGGCAGACCCCGTCTACCATATAATGTACCATTCCGAATCATTATACAAACTCACAAAATGGTCATGGTCGGTACCATCATAGATGAAGGGGCTTCTATGAGTATCCTTTCCTCGACTGCTTGGAAAACGCTTGGTTCACCATCGCTTCTGCCTGAGATGCGAAACCTAACAGGCTTCGATAAAGGAACCAGTCGACTGTTAGGGATCCTTCTGAGTTTGCCTATAGCTTTGAGAGGGAAAACTGTATGTCTGAACGTAATGGTAGTCGAAGGACCTTTAGATTATAATCTACTCCTTGGGCATGACTATATTTATAGCATGGGAGCCATCGCCTCCTCACTCTTTCGAGTAATGTGTTTTCCGAATGAAGGCCGAATGGTCCAACTCATATACTAGCTTTCATTCCCCTGCTCACACATAGCTAATAGTCAAATGCCATCCCTAACTGGTCTTTTCACACAAGGAATTTCTCATCAATCTCCAGTCCGTCCACCTAAAGAACACAGGTAATTCAGTGGACATGACTAAAACCCAGGGGGCATGCACCCTGCTCTTCTTCGGTAGGAAAACTTTAGGTATAGGGTAGGTTTTCGTGAAGGATATATGACTAGTCTGACACACCCATCGACTTAGGAAGATGGGGTTAGAATAGAATAAGATACCTCCATTAGAAGGTAGGCGTTTCCCGATAGAACAAATATTTCGTCTATAAATTGAAGGGTAACCTGGAAAAGGTAGGCCTTTCCTGACAGAACAAATGTTTTGTCTGCAAGTTGAAGGGTAACCTTGAAACTATACTTCACTATACCTGGGGGCATGCAAACCTTTTTGCGCACAAGTGAAAGGTGGCCAGCGTAACACTAACTTTATAGTTCCACTGACTTCAACTGCTTAACTTAGGTGAATGGTCAAATCAACCGTTTGCCTTTGTAGGGGCCAAATGGCACCGGCAAAGCAAAGGAAAATTTTCCTACCTAACCTTAGTAGTTGACTAACCCCTAGGACAGTAGTTGGTTGTTCCTAGCTTGCATGCGAAAGGGAGTGGAGCAAAGTTTTGAATGGTGCAAGCTCCTTAAAAATTGAACCTATCGGTCAGACATCCTTATTATACGACTGGAATGAGTAGTTTTTATGTGAAGTTCAAGCTCGTTAAAAATTAAACCTAAGCAATGAGAAAATGTTCCCCCAGAGTTTAAGCTCATTAAAAAATGAAACAACCTCTGGTAAATAACCATTGCGAATGCATTATTATTAGCTTCTGAGTCCTAGTTGTGTTCTTGCCATCACCTCCACTCTGTTTTAGCCGATCATGCACCTCCATTTGATTGTTTACCCTTTTGAGGAACAGTTGCGAAGAGTGATTGAGTTAGCCATCCTTGTGACACTGCCATGATTGGAAAATTCCAAACCTTCCCTGGAATTAGCTGCTACCCGAATATATCACTCGTTCCTCAAAGACGAGTCTCCTTTAAGATCTTTTCACTTGACTCGTAAAATATGAAAATATTGCCCAACAGTTGGCCTCTCCAGCTCATTAAAGCTGCCGGGAGTGCCATCACTCCTCTATATTTTAATCTTTTTGGACTTGAGGGATTATTACACAAAAAGATCGAGCACTTGTCTTCTTCGGTTCGTTAAAACTATCGAAAATGCATCCCTTTTGTATTATTTTATACTTTTTCAGACCTAAGGGATTATATGACGAAAAAGGATTACTGGAGTTTTCTTTCTGTCCCTTTTCAGACTCTCTAAAAATGAAAAACAACCGAGTTTTCTTTGTCGTTAAACTCGTTAAAACCAATAGCGACAAACTTGTCCATGTAGACAAGAACGAGTTTCATTGTCGCTAAGCTCGTTAAAACATAGTGACGGGTTTGCCTAAAGCGAAAATTATAGAAGAAACATATGCTATCCTCATCAAGCTTGACAAAAATAAAGACATATTGGTCACTAATGATTCGGAAAAAATTGGGAAGAAAACTTGAAGAAACTTTATTGGTAGCGAGTCGCTCTTGAACATGACACTTTCACTCCATCACCATGATTGAGTTGGGTTAGGTTATTCCATTCACTATTCATATTACCATTGGTCCATCATGCCATCCATCTTTGGGGTTAACGCTACCAATCCATTTCAGTGTCGCCGATATGTTCAAGAGAAGTCGATCAGAGAATTCACCAACCCATCTTGTGTCTCATCCACTACAATACATTCACGCTCCATTCTTTCATGACCACCACCTTGAACCTTGTATCATCAAATCATTTTCACCTCCAAAATCATTTGCTCCATTCTATTTCGTAAATGTCGGATTCATTAAGGCCCTCCTACGACGAGTTACTTCTTTTCGACGATAGCTCATTATCCAAGAAGTCAACCTAGGAAAAACCCTTTTTGTACTTTGAAGCTTGCATGCCTCAATGGCAAGTTTCTCACTTTTAGTGACAAGTTTACATCAATGGCCTTTGACCGAAAGATTTTGCGTGGTGTTCGATGCCAAGTCCCTCTTTCACACCATGCAAATTGTACTGTAGTACCTTGAGGGTCATCATCATTATTGGTGATTTCTCTCGCACCTGTTAACAACTTACATCATTGGCTGGTAATCAGGCGATGTCTTTCCATGTTCGACTCCAGAACATTTTTCACGTGGATTGACTTGTACTTTGGGTGAAGATTGGACGAGTTGAAGACCCCGGATCTAGTTTCATCCATCCGGGCTGCGATATATTCAGGAAAATAAAGACATCAAATGCACATCATTGCTGCACAGATGATCATCCAAATCAAAGGATGATGGCTCTACCAGAATCATCAGTCTGCCACATAGACGGTTGTCTGTGCTATGTACATGAAAATTAATTTATAAAGCTGAGCATGGGAATGCCTGCCTTAGCTAGATCATGAAAAATGTTATGAAGATAATGTATTGTATTGTATCTTATTACAGGTCACCTTCCAGTTTGAAAGAACCTCAGATCCTCATGATAAAGCATTTCACCCGACATCAAAGATCTACGACCTCATGCTTTAGGTGGCAACTGTTATAGACATATTTGGGCACTCCAACCCCAATCACATATGTCCATAAAGCAAGGGCGTTTGAGTCCCTAAAAGTGTTGTTTCATGCCCTAAAGGAACAAGGTTAGTTGATTACATAATCTCCCAAACGTTCTCCACAGAAAACTGCTCAGAACTGGTCAAAATTGGACCATACTTACTGCTCATTGCAGAGGGTGCGATGCGTCTCACCTGCTCAGTGTAAAAAGTGTGATGCATACTGGAAAGACCTTCTGTAGGGTGCAATGGGTGAGAGTAGACAAATGGCAGAGACAGTTTTCAAGGTGGATGATCATGGAATCTTCCAGAAACTTCTCCTGTCATACTTCTCTCTCTGAATTCGCCTAGGGATGAGTAAGAGATCATCAATCTCCAAGTGGAATCAAGGACTATTACAGAGAGGAAACTAATAAAAATCCCAGAAGCTAACTCATACCCTTGCAATCATCTATATATGGATCCCTCATTCTAAAGATCCATAGGCTGGAATCTTGTATCTTGTAAGGAAGTGATATTGGTTTCCTGGTGCAATATCATAGTGTTGGGTGATCTAAGCTTTTCATGAGGTGAAGAAGGGCTCTTATGCTGGGAGGATGACGCACGGTCAGATCAATGGGTATTAATCCTCTCTTCTAACCTCTATATCAATAAAGTTATTCGAGATTTCCTCCACATTCTTGTATGTTAGCTAATATATGCATGTATGTAGTCAATATATATCTAGTCCTATATCGTTTATGACTATAGATCTCTGCACTTTGAAGGTATTATGTTGATTTGACTTTACAGGTACTCTTTGAAGCAAAGCGATCAAGTGAAGAGCGGAAAACCGAGCAAAATATCGAGGTCGGTATTCTTTGCTCCTCTGCTATCTACTTCTTGTAAAGGAAAGCGAAAGTAACTTTAATCTATTTGTTTCTAAGATAGCTACCCATCTTAGTGGGACTAGTAGCTCTGCATAGACACTAGATTTCCCGATAACAGATGGTGAATTTCATATGAAATGAATAGACCATTTCCTAACCCTTGAGAAAAGTTTTACCACCAACGTTTCCTTTTACTTTAGCAAACTTGTATTTGTCTATTGCTATGTCATGACGTTTCTTCTGATAAATCTCTCGCTAGATTAATTAGCCATGAGAATCTTTTAGTGATGGAAGTCCCTTTTGCTGTAAAACATAAATATTTTTATGAAACCTCTTAATCTTAACTTCTAGGTTATGACACTTGTTTTCCAATTGTGGCATTAAATATCTCGTTCTCAATACTTTTATGACTTCAAGGATTACATTAATCATGCCATCAATGGCCATTTCTTTAATTTCTTTTTTATGTTTTGAATATGGAATTTTGATGAGTCTTTTTGCTTCTTCAGGTTTGTTGTCTAGTTCCTCTTTGATCTTCGTAATATCTTCCTTTTCTTTTTGTACCAGTTGATCATATTAAAAAATTATTTCTATTGATGTCCAAACATCCAAATTGTCTGAATTTATGTCTACCTAGATTTTCTCTTAAGCTTCTGCCAGATTATGTGCACTAACTGATTCATCCATATCTTTTCTAGGTTGTCTAGTGAGTAGTTATTTTGTACTTCTACAAGATATGCATTATTTTCCTTGATTTTATTATCTTCTTCCCTCTATAATGATGCCTTCAATTTCTCAATTTCAATGTTATTTAGTGATATATCTCCCATATCTTTGGATAGTTGTTCAGTTGAATCCTAATTACTTGACCTTATTTATGCTGTAGAAATCCTTGCAATTACTTGTTGTTATGTTTCCTTTGGAAGTGTTTCCATGCCTACTTCAATTTTATAACTTTGGATTTTCTTCTCTACAATCATATTCAGAATATTCTCCTTTTCCTTCTCTAATTTTCCTACTTCTTGAGCATGAGGATGTTTTGTTGTATGAAATTCCAGTGGTTTTCTTCATGCTTGAATGTTTGCATTTACATTCTTAATTATTTATTGGGTAACATTGACATCATTAGGATTTAATCCTAATTTGATTACAATATATTCTAAAGGTTTTATTCTTGTATCCTTTTCTAAAGGTGACATATTTCCTAATTTAAGATGAGAATGAACATTATTCAAAGAAGCTTTTAGCTTTGAAGCTATCATGGAAGAACTTGTCAAGGAAAAATAAATCATCTCACTAGTATGTTTGTCTAGATGAATATAATCTATGGGATGAATCTATTTTGTGTTAGAAGAGAACGTTTGAATTTTTTAATCTTTTGTTGTTCTTGGACTTGGGACCTTTGGCTCAAGAAATACCAATTGAAATTGTCCTCTATCGGGATCCAATGCACATAATAATCTAGTTTGTGTAGTAGAGGTCTGTTTCCAAAACTCTAAATAGGTATTAGTCTTCAACATTTCATTCTTCTTCTTCGTTTCTCAGAACCTAGAAAAAATACTTAGCTGACCAGAAGAAGGGGAAGCAGATGGATCAATAGTTATTTCCACAGTTTGTTGTAGAGAAAACACAGGTTTTCTTGATAACACAATTGTACTAGACATATCTAGATTTCTGACCTATGATGATTCTTCCTCTATATTCATTCTCTCTCTCCTTCTGAAAAATATAAATTCTACTAATTTAGAGCCTGAAACTATTGGAGACATACTTTCACTTGGTCTCTTTAACTATTTCTATGGAAGCCTTGGAGTTTCCATATTTGTTTGACTACAAATTGGTTTGTGTGTTCTTTTCTAGAGTCATTGCATGCATGTTTTCTAAATCAATGTTTCGTACCCTCCTTTGAGGTTCATCATCAAGATATATCCATGAGTGAAAAATTTAGAACTGAAAGTTGTAGATAAATAATGGTGAGGGTAGGGTTAGGAATGAATGGTAGCCGACAAGGATGGTAATGCTTTAACACAAATTTTTAATATTTTTTAATGATTTCAGTTTAAGATTTTTATTTAATGTTAATTTTTCTTTTAAATTTTTTTAATTTATGTATTAATAGGTATAATTGAATGGATAATAAAATAATTTTTAATTGTTTTTTCATGTTTATTAACGTTGATAGAATTATCTTCAACCTCCTGTAGAGTGTTCTCCTCGCATACCTCCTGATTGGCATATTGTTCAGTTTATAGTTTTGATTCATGAGTATAAGGAGCAAATTTTTGTTCAAATCACATAGATGAAATCACTCCCATGGGATCCTCATTCCAACTGAAACTTGACTTAAACTTCATTTGGCTCAATAAACTTTCAACCTCCCTCTTAGCTGCTCTAGTATTTACTATGAATGCACCAATTTGTGTCTTTAATTTGAATAGGGCCTTTTGATTTTTGGAAACAAAACTAATCTCATTCATGTTCAAATTTTGTCTTATGAATTATAGAGAAAAAAATCATCATAGGAAGAGAAACTAGTAGTTTGTATGGCTGCAAATCATAACCATAAACTCTAATCTCTATGAAATTCTAATACAAGTAATAGTCTCCTACCTTTGGTTGTTCACTCAAGTGAAAAATGCTTTTAAGTTTTGTTGATATCCTAGGGACAACATAACTTATAAGAACACATAATGACAAATATAGGAATCGATATACAAAATCATTAAAAGAGTAATTTTTTGAATTCCTTCTCACTAAAGTGGTCTAGTGAATAACAAACTATGGATTTATTTGCAAGTCATGCTTTTTAAGTGACATTTTGAACCTTTCAAACCAAAGCTATAAAAATAAATACACCAATACATATTAATTCTTCAAATACCAATCTGCACTAAACTTCAAAAACTATTCACGGATGATGTCTGAAATAAACTGAGAAAAGTTGAAAAGAGTAGAGGGATATTTACTAGGTGGAAATACTGATAGAAATCCTAAAATGACTTCATCAACCCACTCATCACTTTGGTAACCTAAAAGATAACAACCCATAGAAATTACTTATCGTAACATTTTTGGAAGGATTGTTGAAGAATAAGGTGGGTTGTGACGAGGTAACTCAGAACCCTATTGCATGAAAGACTCAAAAATAATGGCTTGTTGCTGAAAGGTAATTTTCTGGCATAATTCCATTAGTGAATATACGAAAAATGGGTGAAGGGAACTTGGAGTATCGATCTGCATGACCTGGAAAATATATTCTAGGGTTATGGAGAACAAAGACTCACCATTTCTAGCTACAATTGTTCACTGACTAGGTAGATAATGATTCTCACACCAGGTAATAAACTCAAGAAAATGATAAGATTAGGGGGAAACAAGTTGTGGTAACATATATTCCCAAAATCTTAGTTCATCACTAACATCTTAAAATTTCTAAAATTCATAATTGTGGAGTTCATATAGGTTGAATTCACATTTGTTTTCAATGATTTTAAAATCGGTGTCTACTAGAGGGAATTCGTCTAGATTAGGAACTTAATGAAGCATAGGGTTTTCATCAGAGATCTTGGCTTTCCCTTCTATCTAGCCATTTCAAATTGAAAAAAGAAAAATGTATTAAGAACAATTGGTAGTTCGCTTGCTAATTATAGTGATCGACAGTGGAATTTTGATACCTTATGTCGTTAAGCACCTATGCAACTCTAGAGAAATGAAGGAAAATATAAGTGAATGGAGGATAAATGTTTTATCAGATGATTTGAAATTACTGTTATAGATATTAATGCTTGGCATGCCCCCAATTAAGTATTAGTATGTTGGAAGGAAGTAATAAATTATTACAACGGTCAATTTACTAAATTTATCCGAAAAATGGCAAGGGTCAATTTAGCGGTTTTGGTGGCGGAAGTGGTAATTGTGGGAGAGAGTGGAGGGAAGGAGGTTGGTGGGGGGTGTGGCACTATATGGTTTTGATGAGGATGGGGTCTATGGCAGTATATGGTTTTGATGAGGGGGGTCCCACAATTGGTGAGTACCTAACACATCATTCTGGGTGGTTTAAACGAAACAATTTTTCACCCCCCCCTCTTCGTTAACTTTTGGGAGTGCGAGGGGGGTCTGTAATCATTTTTTATGCATTGATTTAAGCAGAGATAATTTGGGATGTTGAAATTTGCTCGATGGATAACTCCATTAGTAGAAACAACTTTTAAATCAAGTTTAGTTGCACCTAAAATTAATTAAAGTGACATTTTTAAATATATGCTTGACTTTATTACAAAGTGTTAATAAAATTTATTTACTTTTATTTTTAAACAATATACAATTTAAAAATAAATTGTAGTGGGTAAAAAAAAGTTACAACAATATCTATGCAACAAGATATTAGAAGCATGAGGAGTAGTGGCATTATCTTTCTTTCAATATATAAATGAAGGATCTATGAATGAAGTCATCTTATCTATGAAGCCATGCCATTGCCAATAGATGATAGGTATATGACATCCTGAAGACCAAGTTCATCTTTGTTTCTAACTTAAAGGACAAAGGAAAAAAATATATATGAGAAGGTCACATGGATAATTGATTATGGACAAAATTAAATAAGAATTCCAAATGTCACTGAGAAGCAACTCAATGAAATTTCTAAGATTGAACAAGTTGAGGCATATGTGTTGAATATTGTTAGTGCTTGAAAAGGTAAGGTTGTAGATGTATGTACATTTTTTTTGTGCATTTCATCAAAGTGATGATCATTTGAAAATAGTAAAATGGTTTTCATAATTATAGACTAGAGAAGGTGGCCTATTGTTGATTTGGTAGCACACCAAGAATATAACTACATATAAAGAATAGATTAGGAAAATTAAATGGATAAAGGGTATGTCAAACAATATCATTAGGGTTTTGCACCATGCTAAAAAATTCATAATGTATAGTTGACAAGTCTTGATGACTATGAGGGATATAGGGTTTTCAATTCTTGAGTAGTAGGTCTTAAAGAATTTCGCATCAAGGGTTCATAGTTTGGACTAAAAGAAACCCTATAAATATAACCCTATATAATCATTTTCATTATTAGAAGTATATCTAACTCCTAATGTTCAATGTGAGACCAATTCTAGTGAGCAGGTCCAATATTTTAAGAGTGAGGTAAAACTTATCAAAAGATAAGTACTCCATATCTCCTTGTTTTTTATCTTTATGCCTTATATTTTTGTTCTTTTATGGTGTTCTAATAAAGCTAGTATGTCAAGACAAGAATTACTTAAAGCTTAACAAGAAGAAGGAAGAAGTGGAAGAACATGGAAAAGCATGAAGATGAAGAATGGAGAGAAATTTGAAGCTTGCATCAAGGAAGTCAATTAATGGACAAGAAGTCCACTTACCTTAGATGAAAAGAGGGAGTTGTAAATACTTTCATGGATATGATATTGAAGCTTGTTGATTGGTTCATTCCATGAAGTTAATGATTAAAAGTTAAAAGAGCATGAAGCATAACTTTGTTTTAATATGAAGCTAGAACATGCAAAGGAATGCTGATCTCAAAGGGAGAAAGTAGTAATATTTTGAAGAATTTGACATATTGGATAAAATATATCATGATTTGGAAAATCTAATAATGTTGGGATATGGTTTGGCTTCCTAAAATAACTTATTGTAGAAGTATGTGAAGAGGCTGGAAAGAGAGCTTGTTTGGTGATATTATATTGGTTGTTGTTTGATTCGATTTGGGAGTATTTGAATTGATTAGATGATACCGATGATGGATTGGAAGAGTGTGAAGATAAAATATTTTATGTAAGGATGGAAGGCACGTGCTAGTAGCTATGAGGAAGTTTGGCTCGTTGAAAATTTTAGATGAACCATTTGAGGGAAAAGTTGCATGACGACTGTCAAGATCTAGGAAGGTCAAAGTTTGATATGACATGAAGCTATTTGGAGCCTAGAATCCTTACAAAGATATGGAAGCCATAAAATCTACAAATATGATCTCTAGGAAGAACAAGTAGCTAATGGATGAGAGACGATTAATCATGTGGTTAAGTCTCCCTGGTTAAGAGTGAATAAGGATCCCCTCCTTGTTTGAGAGGGAGTGTTGGAGGACATTGTATTCTCCATGTGTTATGCACTAAGCTAGGAATAATAGTCATTTATCTAATGAAGGCACTGGTAGGGATAATGGAGGACTATATAGACATTTGGGATCGATACTCCTTGAGGATTGGGAATCAAACATAATAGAATTTTGGTGGAATGAAACTATTTGAGGATAGGGTAGGGTATCAAAGATAATAGTACTCAAAGAGGATGGACATTCCTTGAGGATTGGAAATTCAAAATAATAATAGTCCTATAAGGACATACTTGGTGTTACAAGTCTATTTTGGCACATCACTCCCAATATTCATATCAATACTATTAGGGCTCATCAAACCCTAATTCAGTTACTACATGCCCTAAACAAGTCACCACATTGAATGCCTTCATCCTTGAGAGTTTCATGACCTGAAGCCTTCCTAAAATGATTCCTTGAGGGACCAACATAGTCTTGATTAGAGGTAATTGCATTGCAGAGCACTTAGGCCCATTCAAGCCTACACTACAGAGCACCTAGGTCCAATTTCACCTATGTTGGGTGAGATTGAGCGAAATCTTCATAGGGTTCTGGGAATATTCTTTCATTCTAGAAATTTGCACCTCTTATCCTCACCTATGAGCTTGAAATTGGATAGGGAATGAATCAAATAACCTCCTACCCTCTCATCCCTTCCTCCATGGAAACTAAATCCCAAATTGGAAAGTCATTCAATGCTCAATTTATGACAAAACCACCTGCATTTCCCTGTAAATTGAGCACTCATAATAGTGATCAGGGGCTGGAATTTGAAGAATGGTAAGGAGATACTGTTGGTTTAAGGTTTGAGATCATAAGAAAGTTTTGTTATTCTACTAGAGTGTTGTGATTTTTTTGTGATGAAGAACTCAAGCTGGATGAGTGACATGGGATCAGACTTCTTTGGTTGTAACTCTTCCTTCTATTTAATAAAGTTATTTACGCCTTTTCCCATATTCTTGTCTTTATGTATGATTATTATATGTGTAAACAATTTCGATTCCATTTGCTTATAGTAGATAGATCTCTTGCTTTGATTGGTTTTTTTCCTCTGCTTATGATTGCAGATATTGATCAAGTGGATTCAATTCGACAAGGAGTGATGAGAGCTATTCAAGGGAGACAAAGGGAAGTGAAAGATAACAAGTAGGTCCCTTGTCTTATTTATCTTCTATAGGAAAATGTTAAACTCTTTAATTTTGTTGTTCTAAGTGTAGCTACCCACTTAGGGAAGTTGTGCTTATCCATAGATGCAAAATTCCACGTAACAAATTAGTGGCCACACTGTGGAACAATCATCATTCCAGGTAGTTTATCTTCATCCTAGTACACCCTAGTAGACTTTACTTGCCTCCATTGATATTATTTCAACATTTTTGAAGTGTTTTTTGGTCAAAAATTATGCTTGAATTTCACTTGAAAGGCCTCTCTGGCACTAGTGCAGGCTTGGTCTAGACACAGTGCACTGCAAAGCACCCTGGGCTTGTTGACAATGCTCTAAAGTACACTGTCTCCTATTCAGGGATGCACTGATCCTCCTTCCATAAAAAAGCCCACTCGTGGCTTGGTTTTTTTCCAAATTTCCTTATGTTTTTGCTTGTTGAAAGATCAATGATTGTTGTGTCTCTAAAATCAATTTGTGTTTCCTTTCCTAGCCCTACATTGTCCTTGATTGTTTAGTGTTTCTTAAATGATTTCTTTATCATTATCAATTCATTGTCAAAGTTAGCTTATAGTCGATTAATCTTTGCTGAAAAGAAAGTGTCGTAAAGTCTTCATTTCTTTCGAAAAGGAATTGTCGTAAAGTATTTGTTCTTGCAAAAAGATTGGTTGATGTATGATCACTAGTTCCCTTTTGTTCATCTAAGCACTAAAGGGAATGAAAAGGAAAACTTGTATTTTGCATATTGTAGTTTTTGAATGCTTGAGAGGATTAGCTAGGGAAATTGCATTAGGTTTGCTCTTTGCTCTTTGTGAAAGATATCGTTTCTCTATCCCTTACTAGTTATGGTTTTCACTGTTAATTGAATGAAGGAATGTTTCTCATGTTAGTTGCATTCTAGGAATTGAAAATATACATCATGTGCTGAAACTTGAAAGTTAAATTCTTAAGAAGATAAACATAAAAGTTATCCCAATTAACCTAATGGATCATTGTAACTTAATGCATAACATTTAGAGGTCCAGGCTAGAGACGTGTTCTGGCACTGTTAGACATAACAGTTGTTGCTAACTTGTCTACGATACATTTTGAGAGTGATACCTCATTACACGTACGTAAGTATATCATAGCTCATCCACGTACCTTCGGGTATATAGGGCAGTGTTACAGTATGTAAAGTATAAAGGAATGCTCTCACTGTGCGATTTTCCATTAGACAACACTAGCACAGATTGGGCCTCCATGCACTTTCGGGTATATATGAGAGGACTACATTAGGTTTCTATCCATTCTTAGGTAACCATGTCAGCCACCTTGTACACTGTGATACACTGAACAAATCATTTGAGGATATTTTCTGCACGTATATTAAGTCCTTGGTTTACTAAGGCAGTATATTGTAGTTAATAGTTGCTTGGTAATCCTTTTGCCTAGATTATCCCTGTTTTGTTTAGTTATGTTATTTTTATTAAAATAAAATTAATTAACTATGGATAACATCCTCCACACTCAGTCCTTAGTTAATCTTAGGTTGATGCGTATGGCAACAACTCCGGAGTCCATCGATCAAGGAATTCCTTTTGATGAGAATTCTAGTCCGTTTCCTCCTTTCGGAAATATTGGTGCTCCTTATATGGCTACATTGTCCCTCTAGGGATTTCCCATTGGCTTGCGAGTATGGCTGTTTTCAACCTCTTCAGTTCAAAATGTCGTGATTTCTCCGCAATTGAGTACTCCTCCAACTGGACAAAATCAACCTCTAGTTGATCCAAAAATTGACCCTTTACCTTCTTCCTCTTTTTCTTCCTCCCCTTCTTCCTCTTCACTTGGTGAAAGTATTGACTCTAGTAACTAAGTGGCTAAGAAGAAGAAGAAGAAGAAAATTCAACATGGGGCCAACCAATCAACCATTTTTTTGAATGCAACTTTTGATGAGAAACCATTCAACAGGCCTCACAAAGTTTGATATCCATGCAAGCTTTGTATGAGAGACCATCTTCTTTGAAATTGTCATGATATTCCTTATATTTTAGAAGAATGGTCTTCTCGTTGACATCGTCTTGTGTCATGTGTTAGAGCCTAGATTTACCTCATGCTGGAAAGGCAAGGGTCTAGGTCCACATCAAACCACGCTCAGCCTCGTAGCTAGCCCTACGAGGATAGGGGAGGGCTCTCTTTGGGTTGATCTCGGAAAAATACAATCGATGGGGCTCGAGATGACTGAAATAAAAGCTGATTTTAGGCTAGGTATAAAGTACAAGGGCTTGATTTGAGTGTTTGGGGGTTTATGTGGCTTTATGTTTTGATGGTGTTCTTCTCTAAGTAATTGTAAGTTCATTAGTGTTATGTGTATCTTTTTCCTTTCTCTTCTTCTGAATTTGAAAAAATGAGTGATTAAGGTAGAATCAATTAACTTCTATGCTCTGCCTTTGAATTTGTTTAAATTTCCATGTTTTCATCTGTTTAAGGAGAATTCTTGAGACTCTGTTGCTCTCCTTAGCTCCTCACCAGTCTGATCCATCCATTCACTCACTTTAAAGCATCAAAATGATTACCTTCCTTGCCCCAATCAGAACTTTGCAGTCATTGTGCCTCATCCCCGAGCCCAATTTGCCTTTCTCTATTTCCAGCACAAAACCCCCAAACACTCAAATCAAACCCTTGTACTTTATAGCTAGCCTAAACTTAGCTTTTATTTCAGTCATCTCGAACCCCATCGATTATCTTTTGCCGAGATCAACCCAGAGAGAGCCCTCTCCTGTCCTCGTAGGGCTAGCTATGAGGCTAAGCGTGGTTTGATGTGGACCTAGAGCCCTTCCTTTCCAGCCTGAGGCAAATCTAGGCTCTAACATAGTGGCGACTCCACTGGGGCTCAAAGTTTATTTTCATTGTTTGGCTTTGTAGACTACAGACGAAGCCTAAATTAGCCAGGTAGCTTTCGAAATGCTCTTGATTTGCATTAGCGAGAGTAGATGAAAGCTACTTTAGTCAATCTCCGGTCTAGTTTATAAACTGAACATATGATCTAAATGATCACCCCAGTACATGTATCGAGTTAGATCTGATTGTTGATGGTGGATAATGATCAGACACTGGAAAGGCTAAAATCATTCACCTGGCTATTCCAAATCATTTTTGAGATCAGATCCAAAGACTCCACTAGAGGATGAACCTAACCAGCAGAAACATGAAAGGACAATATGGATAGCTCAGGTATTCAAGTTGGAATTTCATTCAAGACATTTTGTTCTTTGTTGTAAATTATTTCTTCTCTTTTCCTGAGAATGTCAACAAGGCTTTGCAAAGTATATTGTATTTGAGAAGAGATCGTTGGCCTGCATTTGATTCCTTCCTCTTGAAGATTCTAAATACCAAAGATTTGCATGCCTTTGAGCTTCATCAAGCCCCTCTTTCTAGATCTTGTGATGACCATCTTCAAACTGATGAACCTCAAGAGACCAAGACTAATTCTGCAGTATTTGTACATACCCTTATACCTCATAAAATTCCAGATCGATACAAGTCTCTAATTTTACCTTCTGTACTCCATGCTTTCCCTGCAAATTATAATCTCTATTTGCCAAGATTTGACGGTGAATGTAAGAATTTCAATGCTGAGCAACATGTGCAGAATGTTGAGACTTTTCTAGACCTTTTTGAGGTTGATGACGAAGATGTTAGTATTAGGCTTTTCGCTCTTTATTTGCAAGGAAAGGTCAAGAGTTGGTTCAAAACCTTGCCTGATGCGAGCATTACAGATTTACAGCAGTTCATCAAAGCTTTCCTTGACAGGTGGGTGATTGGACAGAACCTTTTCTTGATTATAGAAGAGTATAACCAACTGAAAAGACAATCAGGGGAGACAGTACAACAGTTTTTAGCCATATTTAACCAAGTTCATTATTCGATGCCAATTGATATAAGGCCTCCTCCTAGATCTTCTCTCTTGCACTATCTGGGTGCCTTTGATCTGGAAATGGAGTGTCAGCTGAGATAAAGGAATGTTGCAACACTTCACAAGATGCAAAACAGTGCAGTAAATGTAGAGGCTCATCTATTGATCTGAAGGGAAAGGTTGGAAGAAGAAGAGATGACAAACGTGGATCTAGAGGAATCAACATCTCTAGAGGTAAAGCTTGACATTTTGGTAAGTGCAGTGGAAGTGATGATGCAAAGAATCACCGCAAGGAATGATTATGATGTTCAAGCCCATCACTCGCTATTTGAAGAAGAAAAAGTTGCTGATCCAAAACATTTTGTTTCTTATCCTAGTTGTCATAGATCTGATAATGATTGTTTTATAGATCATCTTGGAGAAGAGAGATCTGTTGATATGAAATGCATGCTTGATGATATCTTTTGTCTTGATGATTTGCCCTAGTTTGATCAGTATGATGATGATTATGTTCTCCAAACAGAAGCTAATCTTGCAGACAAACAAGCAGCTAGTTTGTGAGAGGAGGAAGTTCACTTTCAGCAGCTTGAGTACAGTGATCAATTGATGCATATCAGCTATGACAGTGATGAGGAACATACAACAAATTTTGAAGTAAGTGAAGGGTCTTTGCCTTTTTGTTTTCCTTCGTTTTAGTTCGTCAGAGACAACATTCATACAATCAGAAGTCAATCGTTGATAAGTCTTGATCTAGACCATCTTGAGAGCAATAAAAACCTTGTTCAAGAATTCTCATATCCATATTTGCAGCCCCCAAATGCCATTGATTGTCAAGTTGCACATGAAGACATGGATACTGGAACATATGATCAAATGATACAGGATGACTCCCTACCTTTCCGTTTTGAATCATTTCAGTTTTTGAAGGGTAAATTGCACAGTAAATATTCAAATGAGTAGCCTATAGGAAATAAACAATCTATCAGTTTTAATGTTGAGGATGAAGGTCAGATTACAGATGAAGGTGTGGCAGTTGAAATACATGATTTAATGATGCAAGAGGATTCTGTACCCTTTTGTTTTGAAGCAATTCAATTTATAAGGCAGAATCTTTGTAATATCTCTAAAGAAAAAGATGAACAGCCAGTAGGATGTGTTTTAATGGATACATCACAGCAGGCTTCTCAAATTTTCGATGATCTTATTACTCGTGTGTTGGATGATGTTTGTTGTAAACTTTCTTCCCCATTGGCTAACCATGTGACAGAAGAGAATGTTGATAATAATCTGATTCAAAGGTCCCCTTCATTGTCTTGTTTAATAGATTTTTAATTACAAAGCTTAGATCAAAGTTTGCAGTCCTATGAGGAGATTGATAAATGATATTTTGTTCTGTTTGGAATCAACAACAGAGTTTGGTTATTCATGAAATTCAAGATCCTTTTAACAGCTTGCTGCCATAATCAGAGAAAGACAGTGCAGATGTGAGGAAAAGTTTAATTTCTACCTATGAAGATTACTTGGACCAGAGCAGTAATGTGTTAATGGATATCAATAGCAATGTTTATGAAGATCCTTTCGCAGTATTCTTGAAGTCATCCTGCCAATTCATGCTTTGCACGTTTATCAGCAGTCAACTTGATTCCAAGTTCACATGGGAGTTGCCTTTCAATTCTTCCCTTTTCCTGTGCATCTGAAAGCATTTGGGAAGAAGTCAAATAGCAGTCATGATGCTTACATGGTTGCATTGGTTGTTTCATTTCACTTGATCTGGCAGTGAAATAGAATAGTTAGAGTAGGTGTTGATGAATAAGCTCCATCTTGAGCATACTTTCCAGTTTGTCAGTTGTGTTTAAGTATCGAGTCAGTTTTTAGTTGAGTGAGAGTCAAGTTGTTTTGTCAAGTCGTCAGTTTTTAGTCATGCATTTTAGCTTGAGTTTTTGACTCCATTGCCCAATGGACGAAGGCATTGCCTGCTTTCCTAGAGATTTGTAGTTCTTGGCACCTCCAAGGAGCTACCATCCCCATTGGAGCCAATGTTAGTGTCAGTCTTTGCAGCCTTCCTCTAGTGATCAAACATTCTCTTACAAAGTGATTTTAAGGTGTCAAGGTCATATTTTGTCATTTTAGACCATCTTCAAGTAAAATTTGGTCACTATCTATTACGTCTAGGATTTGCTTTCACTCCTTTCAAAGTTGACCAAATGTTGGTCCATGTCACCATTCAGTTGAGTGTACCATCATTCAAAGGGTTTTCACCATCATGTTAGGTTCCAATGGGTCATTTTACACCATGTTCATGCTTCAGTGGTGCCTAGGCAAGGTTCATTTCCTTCTCCTAAGGTTTTGAAGATAACTTCTCTTGGATGGTCCAATCATCAGCAAAACTTGTATCCTAATGTTCATACACCTTCCCCTATCCTTAATGTACCTTGTGAAACACTTCCCATCACTGAAATATCCCAAATTCCTCATTTTCACACAAACCCTAGTTTCTTGCTACAACTTGGCAATTTCCTAGGTTGGGCCTATGTTTAGCCCTTTTGGACCCCTTCCCCTCACTCAATATTTTGAATTCCACTTTTCCCTACTTCCTAACATCCCTCCCTACTTCCGAAAATTTTCTCAAGAATTTAGAAGCCCCTTATCCCCTTCCTTTCGCTTCATTTCGACAAATCCCCTATTCGACACATTGGGGTAGGTTTTATTCAAATGATGTTTTTCAGCAATCAAAGGTGAATTTGGAAAGCCTGAGAGATTTTTTTGTCCACAACAAGCCAAGGAAGAAAAACCTCCTTCACGTTTTACACAGGTTTCATGGTTTTAGAGAAATGTCAAAAATACAGTTGCCTCGGAAGAATTGATGCACCTCTAATGTGACCTTGGGAAAATCAAGTTTTCTCCTAGCTTGTTTGGCCGAATGACTTTCTTGATGAGTCAAATGATAACTAGACACACATATATTTCCAATGAGCTATCATGAGCTCACTTTGGAGTTTAGGAACACCTCGAAACGTTGACTTCAACAACACTCTACCCTGAGGTAGCCTCATTTGGTACATTTTGACCAGTATTGGGAGATTTCAATTTTGGTAGGGCAAATGAACTCAAAATTTAAAACTTCAAGTTGGTTTGGAAGGTAAACTCAAATACCTTTCTAACGAGCTATCCCATGCCTAATTTGGACACCAGGAAGGTCTCCAACAGTGTTAGGATATTCCAACACATAGGAAATAGTTAACTATAACTTGGTCTAGTGTAGAGTTAGGTAAAGTGTGTTTCTTTACTATGTACTTTCATAACTTACAATCCGACGGTCACGATATGTAGTGATCCGACTGACCATTCTCTCCTCGGTATTACCAACACTTGATCCATGGCTTAACACCTGATTGGTCCATGATCTCTATTTAAAGAGCATGGAGGGTAATTTGTAGGTTAACTGTTCATGAGAGAAGCTTACGTAAAATTTCATTCTTTTATTAATAAATTTCCTGAAGGGGCTACGTTGGCTCAGGTTGTCGACTGTTTCCCGCTTTGAGGGTTTTAACCACATCAAAATACTAGTGTATTGATCTATGATCTATTTGTGAGCGGTGTCCTTTGGTGTTCTGTCTGAGGAACTTACCCTGTAAATTCCTACATGGTATCAGAGCTATTTGAGGGCCGCGTCCATTGGTTATCCAAATCTGAAGCTGGTAGAACTGCATCCGACTATCGTTTCCTAGATCTACTGTTTCTGACAACTTTCAGGCTGAGAGGACTTCTCTACTATGTTAGGAGCATCTGTTCCAGTGAAGAGCCCCTTTAATTTCATGAGAAAAGTTTTTTGGTAGCCCTAGCTACCTCATTTTTAAGATCTGTAGGTATACAGTGTTTATTTGCAGTTTCTAGTTATTTTGTCTCTGTTTATTATTTCGGTTTATTTAGATTCTTTTTTTATTACCGCATCTATACCTTTCATTTCTGTGTATGCTCTTTTCCTTGCAACTTCGTGCGATCTAGGCAAATCAGAAATAGAGAGGAAGGATTTTTCTCATGCGTATGCTCTTTTCCATTGCGCCTTAGTGTCATCTCGGAAAATCAGAAACATTGAGTAAAATATTTAGTTTCCGGGTAAAGCTAACTTCAAGCCGTAAGGTTTGTTTTTTTTTGTATGTCCGTGTTGGGTTTTCTGTTATTTGTTTTGTAGGGAAAAAGAGCTTTCTCAAGCAAGCACGCAACCCAAAGTTTCAATGAATAAAAAATAAAAACCTTCCTCTTTTCCAAAAATTACTAAACTTTTAGTTTAGCCTACTTGGTCCAAAGCTAATTTACGAGAGTATAGGTCTTGAGTTCAAGTCTCCTTTTTGTTGAACTAATTAGATTATGTTTGGAAAGGGGGCGAATTTTTTTTTAACATTATCATTCATTTACACACAATCCCGCACTTCGTCGGCATCTTCATCAACTTTTCTTAAAAAATCCATAACGTCTTCATCCGGAAGCCGTTTTTAGAGCCGTTTTTTTGAACCAACTTAATTTTTTGAGATCTTTCCATTGGAACACTTAGTTTCAACATATATAGCTTTCGTTTCTATTAAAATGGAAAGTCCATGCCAAGTTATTCTTGGTAGCACCAACTACTTCCAATGGTGGTCCTACATTGTGGATTTACTTAGAAGTAAAGGTATTTACAGAATAGCCACAGGCCAAGAAACCAAACCGAAAGATGAAGATAAGGCAACTAAATGGGAGAATAGGTAAGATCAAGCACGTGGGTTGATAGGTATGTCTATTTCTCTAGATCTTAGATTCCATATTGTAGAGCTTGATACTCCTGATGAAGCATTGAAACAGATTACTAAAGTTTTTGGAATAAAAAATGAACTTAGAGCCCATCAACTTGAAAATGAGTTGCTTACATTGGACCCCAATAATTTTTCCTGCATTGAAGATTTTTTGTCCAAGTTCAAGACCCTTAGACTTCTCTTGGAAGGTGTTAAGGTTAAGAAAGAAGATAGTAACCTTATCTATTCCATTCTTACTAAGTTGGGACCAACTTACTTTGTGTTTGTTTCCACCTTCCATTCTACAAGAGAAGCCTTCATTTCTCAAGGACAAGACTACAAGTCCCCTTCCTTTGATTCTTTTTGTGATTCTTTAATAAGAGAACAAGAAAAACTCTTACACTTTGGTCTTCTTAATCTTGGAAACTCTTCTAAGAAAGCGTTAACCGCCCAACAGCAACCAAATTCAAAGAATCCTAAGAAGTCGTATCCTAAAAGGAATGGTCCTAAACCAAACAAGGGTCCTAAGCAATTTCAGCCTCAAAATGAAAAATCATTTCAACAAAATGATAAGGCAAATAAAAACAAAGGGAAGAAGACTGATAGACATTGCCACTTTTGTAATCGAGATGGCCACTTAGAATCCAAATGCTTTAAGAAGATGGAAGCCTTGGAAGCAGCAATGAAGAAGCATAACATCCATTTGGA
This sequence comes from Pinus taeda, assembly GCA_000404065.3. Lineage (NCBI taxonomy): Eukaryota > Viridiplantae > Streptophyta > Pinopsida > Pinales > Pinaceae > Pinus > Pinus taeda. The sequence goes on along the minus strand of APFE030056091.1, from coordinate 62,516 downwards.
GCACTCTTCAACTTCAACTTCATCTTCAGGAATGGCACTTTCTGCATGTGGTTGTCAAGCATCTTGGTCTGGCTATGCACTAAATGTATCTTCTTCCTCTCATTGTCATGAGTGGCTCATTGATTCTGGAGCTTCTTATCACATGGCCAAAAACAAAGCCATGTTTTCTTCTTTAAATGATTATAACACCAAAAATATATTTGTTGGTGATGATAGATCTCTTAGTGTTGTAGGGACTGGAACTGTTCATATAGACAATGGTGAATTTAATGATGTATTATATGTTCCGACCTTAACCTATAACCTTCTATCTATATATTAGATAACTCATTCAGGTGAAGGTAAAATCGTAGAATTTTCACCTCACGATGTTGTAATTAAGGACTTAAGAGATCCTAGATAGATTTTAGCTACTCACGTTGCTGATCATCTACAAGGTTGTATAAGTTTCACAACTTTGGGTCATCAAATCTTCCCTCGGTATTTGTTTCTAATAATGATGAAGTGAGCAAACTTTGGCATGAGCGATTTGGTCACTTAACTATCGCTTCCTTTAGAATTTATGTAAAGAAAATATGTTGATAGGTCTTCCAATGGTATCTTGCAGAGATGGTGTTTGTTCCGGATGTGTACTTGAAAAACATCATCAGGATAGTTTTGAAAAGCATGCCTCTTGGCACGCCTCGGCCCCTTTATAGCTTGTGCACAATGATTTATGTGGTCCACTTCCAGTTGTTTCATTGGCTACAAGTATTTCTTAACTTTCATTGATGATTTCTCCAGACGCACTTGGGTATACTTCTTAAAACTCAAGAGTGAAGTATTTAACATGTTCTTGGCCTTTAAGGCCTTTGTTGAAAAACAATCTGGGCATCAAATTCTTAAGCTAAGATCTGATAATGGCGGAGAATATGTTAACAACAAATTCATCAACTTTTGCACTGAGAATGGAATTCAAATGCAACATACTGTTCCATATACTCCACAACAAAATGGTGTAGCTGAAAGGAAGAATTGCACCTTAAAGGAAATGGCTAATTGTATGCTTCAATCTAAAGGACTTAGTCTTAATTATTGGGCAGAAGCAATTAACTATGCAAATTACATAGTAAATCGCACTCCTACTAAGGTTTTAAAGAATATCACTCCAAAAGAAGCATGGAGCTCAATTAAACCAGATGTAAGTCACTTTCGTGTTTTTGGAAGTGAAGCATGGGCCCATTTTCCAGATGAGAAACATAAAGCTTTAGAACCTAAGAGTGAAAAATGTATTTTTTTTTTTATATTCTGAAGATGTCAAAGGATATAGACTTATTCCACTTAAGTCCAAAAATGTTATCATTAGAAGAGATGTAAAGTTTGTTGAAAATATATTGGCCTACGATCCTAGTTCGGCGGATGTGCCACCTCTCTCTATCTCTTCTACTTTTGAAAATATTTCTTCTTCAGATGATGAAAGCAAGGATGACAATCCTCCCCCACCTTCTCAGGATCCTCCTTCAGTTCCTTAACTTCCAAAATGGGTCAGTGCTACTCGAGATGCAACAGGTGATCTTACTAGTGGTCCTACAGATCAATGACATACACGTTATCAATTAGATAGATCCTCTTCTTTACTAGATCAAGCTTCAGAGAATTATGATCTTGACACCTTTGCAGAAGCTTCAGGCCATCTAGATTAGGGTGCAACTATGAATGAAGAATATCGTTCATTATTGGCAAATGATACATGGGATCTTGTTCCTCTACTAAAGGGACGAAAACTTGTTAGATGCAAATGGGTTTACAAAACCAAGTATGGTCCAGATGGGAAAGTTCATAAACATAAAGCTCGTTTTGTTGCTAAGGGTTTTTCACAAGTTGAAGGCATTGACTATACTGAAACCTTCTCCCCTATTGCCAAAATGAACTCTATCTGCCTTGTTCTTTCCCTTGCTGCCTCTTTCAAATGGGAAGTCCATCAGATGGATGTCAAATCTGTCTTCTTGCATGGGGACTTGCATGAAGAAATCTATATGGAACAACCTATTGGCTTTATACAAATAGACTCCAGTCTTGTATCTCGGCTTAAGAAATCCCTTTATGGTCTCAAGCAAGCTCCTCGGGCGTCGTATGCCAAAATGGATAGATTTCTTTTAGAATATGGCTTTTCTAGGTGTCATTCTGACAATACTGTCTACACCAAGAAAGTGAGCAAGTCCCTTATCATTCTTGTTCTTTATGTTTATGATCTTATCCTCACTAGTAGTGATGCCAACCTTATCAACCATGTGAAGTCCAGCCTTAAAAAGAAGTTTGAAATGACAGACTTAGGACACTTGCATTATTTTCTCGGTCTTCAAGTCTTGCAATCCAAGGAAGGTATTTCCCTATCCCAATCCAAGTATGCATGTTATCTTCTACGCCATTTTCACATGGAAGACTGTAAGCCAGCTCCTTCTCCCTTTCAGTTTGGAGCCAGACTTTCAGTCACTTGTACTTCCCCTAAAGTTGATGCTACCTTATACCGTCAACTTGTAGGAAAACTTTTGTATCTAACCCATACTCATCCCGACCTTTCCTTTGTTGTTGGACTTGTTGCTCGGTTTATGCAAAACCCACGTGAAAGTCATTGGAAAGTAGCTAAAAGAATACTTCATTATATTCGAGGTACAATTCACTTTGGAATTCATTACAGTGCCAAAGCATCTCGTCTATTGGTTGGTTTCATTGATTCCGATTTGGCTGGTGACCCTAATGATCAGAATCCTACTGCAGGTTATGTGTTCACTCTTGGTTCAGGACCTATTACATGGGCTTGCAAGAAACAAGGTGCCATTTCTCTTTCTTCAACAGAAGCAGAGTATCGTGGTGCCATAGAACCTAGTAAGGAAGCCTTGTGGCTTCGTTAGATCCTATCAGAGTTTGGCTTTCAGTAGCAGCATCTGACTACACTTTGGTGTGATAATGATGACACGCTGGCCTGCAAACCTATTCCCTCATGCAAGCCAAGCCTGCAATACCCAGGAACTCCATCGACTCTTATTGTGTTAATCCTTAATTTGCAATCAATTTGAATATTCACATCAAACTGAAATTACAATATGCATTTACAATTCCAGTTTACATGCTCCTCGCTCACATTAATGATCTAGATGTTGTAAAGTCAAGCAGGACAGTTAAAGTTTGCTGTCGGGTTTACCAAACATGGAGTTTAGGTTTGTTGTCTTCATAACCATCGCAGGTTCAGCCTCGGCTTGAATCACAGTACCGCCTCTCATTCCCATAAAAACCAATGAACAACACCCAAAATGCAATACTTTAAATTCCTCATACTGGAGTTTCTACTTAAACGATAGACAAAGGGCAAATATAACGAATTCAAATGTTCGAATTGATCAAAGGATGCCACCCCATATTCAAGGCCTCGAATTCGATGATTCTGAGCAACTAGTGCAGGCCCGGCGCAGTTGTCCTTCGGTTCACTTACAGCGCTGCTCATACAAAACAGAGTAGGCTCAAATTGGTTTTACTCTCAGAACAGAGTATGAACAGAACAGAGGTTCAATTGCCAGATCTCCGGCCCCAGCATGTACACGCGTGAATGAATTATCAAGAGCCTGCGCATCCGTTGGAGGATCGATCCAACTCAATAAATGACAATCGTCGTTTCTACAAGAGAATGCAGGTAAAAACTATAACATTCCACGAATTCTATATCAATCGAGCCAGCGCACAGTTAACCAAAGGTTAAGGAACCCACACTCTCCCAACATAAATTAGACCAGGTTTTGCACGCGAGGTATAGAAAAACTGCATCAAAGCATTGGTTCACTGTTCTCTCTAACTGCAAATCGTTCTCAGTATGTCTCTATCAGGTGTCTCATACAATCATTATAAAAAGGTTGAATAAATAACTCCAACAAAACAATAGAATCATCAAGCGCCGAATAGGAAGCTTTCAATATATAGTGGAATTGGATACATGCGCTCAGTTCATAGGAAATCGATAAACTAGCAACGCAACCTCAATAACAACAACAGAAAATTAAATTCCCTTATTTAAATACATAAAACTTACATGAAACCTCTTACTTTGGCCTGAATTTCAATCATTTGGCCCATCTGCAAATTTCCAAAGGCTTACAGCGTTGACTGCCCCGCCTATTCTCTCACACTCACCCTCTTCGAATCTCTACGAAGAGTCTTCTTCTTATTACAATTTTCACTATATTTTATCCACTAATTCCTCTAACAATATAACAATAGATAATGTATTATCCTATCATTAAAAATCAAATAGAAATCTTCTATTTCGTTGCTTTCAAGCACACCTAGACTAACAACTATCATCTCTACATTTAAATAAGATAATCTCTTATTTATTACAATAACAGACTATTCGAGGAATCCAACCTCCTCAGTAAATCTATTTTTAACCGACAGCTAATGAATTTCACTCTATTTTAGCCACAACATGTGACCATTTCATCACATTGCTGGCTAATGCCGATGCTCTTGCATCAGACTCCCGAAGTTTAAATTAACCATGATCTCCTGATCATGCAATTTTGTTCCATGTCCTCCTGGATCCCATACTTGTCTTCTGGAACAGAGAATTTCTTTTCCTTTCATTTGACTGCTCAACTGAGTCACATGTTTCTCAGCACCTGCGACAATACCTGCATTCACCAATAAATTGTTAGTTTTAAAAAAAGAGGACCTTTTGGTCTCTTTTGATGCTTCAGTCATCAATCTCCCATCATTGACTTTCTGGACTTCAATAGATCTTGTTTCGAATTGTTGGCCACTTTCGCCTTCATCCTGCTGATTCACGGTTTCCTTAATGTCCCTATAGACCCAACTTTCTTGTGGATTTTGATCTTCCATTTCACTGCCAAATAACTTCTGCTCGATTCCTCTGATTTCGACATCATATTTGTCAATGTCATTTTTTGTACCTACAGTTACATCATTATTTGAAAATTTATAACATTCATTCAACTCCATAAATGTTAAAAATATTTCATTTCTATCATGCACAGTAACAGTAATTTCTGCTGGATCAGATTCAACAGGTTTTCCTCCTCCATCAGGTTCCTTTAGCCACCGTTCCAAAAAATCGATTTCCCTCTGAAATATTTTTAGCACTTCATCACTACCTTTACTCTGGTAATCTTCCTGAGTTATCTTGGTTTCAGCATCATTACATCGAAAACTTTCATCAACAATTTCATTAAACAAATACATTTGTTTACCTTGGAATTTTTCTTCGGCGTTTCCACTTTTCTCCTGTTCCATAACAGTTTTGAATTGCTGTCTTACTCCCAACAAGACTTCATTTATGATTTCTTCCCGTTGTGATGAATCGTTACCTTCCTTCTCTGAAAGGAATTTTCTACCGGACTTTACCTCAAACGTTTCATTCTCCTTTGTGACAGTTCCATCAAACTGCTCACCATCTTTTGTGCATTCTGCAAACATACATAAACTGTGAGAAAAATTGCAAGACTGCATAGCCTCATCTGCTTTTCTGGCCAACACATCTTCAGATGCTTCTGAACTATCCAAATAGTTCATGAGATCCTCCTCTTTGATCTCTTTACCTAGACTTTCACCCTGTTCTGGGCCACAAATGGAAACATCCATTTTTAACTCAGACTCTCTGAGTTCTCCACAACTCAACATCTGCTCGAGCTTCCTTAGCTCTTCTGCCAACTATATGTTTATCAGCGTTTTCCTCTTTGCGTGTAGCTTCTGCTACTTCATCCTCTTTCTCATGGTCCAACCATGTGTCCGATTTTTCACATTTTCCTGCAACAACTCCATTAACAATTCAAGGTGAATTGTTATTTCAACTTTCTCCCACTCGTACTCTTCATCAGTCAACTGCTCACATATGCCACTTACCTTGGCATTTTCCCTCTTCCTTCCTCTGTACTTGCATACCTGTGTTGCCATCTTCATCAGTTTCACAATCCGCCACTGACTTACCCCATGCAATTAACTAAATTAAAAAAACTTGAATCCTCTCCCAAAGCCATTCAACAAAACCTTCTGTTTTCATTCAGAAAATAAATATTCTTCAATCTCAACAGGGCCAAGCTCTGAAACCAAAAATGATGACAGGCTGGCCTGCAAACCTATCCCCTCATGCAAGCCAAGCCTGCAATACCCAGGAACTCCATTGTCTCTTATTGTGTTAATCCTTAATTTTCAATCAATTTGAATATTCACATCAAACCAAAATTACAATATGCATTTACAATTCCAGTTTACATGCTCCTCGCTCACATTAATGATCTAGATGTTGTAAAGTCAAGAAGGACAGTTAAAGTTTGCTGTCAGGTTTACCAAACATGGATTTGAGGTTTGTTGTCTTCACAACCATCGCAAGTTCAGCCTTGGCTTGAATCACAGTACCGCCTCTCATTCCCATAAAAACCAATGAACAACACCCAAAATGCAATACTTTGAATTCCTCATACTGGAGTTTCTACTTAAACGATAGACAGAGGGCAAATATAATGAATTCAAATGTTCGAATTGATCAAAGGACGCCACCCCATATTCAAGGCCTCGAATTCGATGATTCTGAGAAACCAGAGCAGGCCCGGCGCAGTTGGCCTTCGGTTCACTTATAGTGCTGCTCATACAAAACAGAGTAGGCTCAAATTGGTTTTACTCTCAGAATAGAGTATGAATAGAACAGAGGTTCAATTGCCAGATATCCGGCCCCGGCATGTACACGTGCGAATGAATTATCAAGAGCCTGCGCATCCGTTGGAGGATCGATCCAACTCAATAAATGACAATCGCTGTTTCTACAAGAGAATGTAGGTAAAAACTATAACATTCAACGAATTCTATATCAATCGAGCCAACGCACAGTTAACCAAAGGTTAAGGAACCCACGCTCTCCCAACATAAATTAGACCAGGTTTTGCATGCGAGGTATAGAAAAACTGCATCAAAGCATTGGTTCACTGTTCTCTCTAACTGCAAATCGTTCTCAGCATGTCTCTATCAGGTGTCTCATACAATCATTATGAAAAGATTGAATAAATAACTCCAACAAAACAATAGAATCATCAAGCGCCGAATAGGAAGCTTTCAATATACAATGGAATTGGATACATGCGCTCAGTTCACAGGAAATCGATAAACTAGCAACACAACCTCAATAACAACAACAGAAAATTAAGTTCCCTTATTCAAATACATACAACTTACATGTAACCTCTTACTTTGGCCTGAACTTCAATCATTTGACCCATCTGAAAATTTCCAAAGGCTTACAGCCTTGACTTCCCCGCCTATTCTCTCACACTCACCCTCTTCGAATCTCTACGAAGAGTCTCCTTCTTATTACAATTTTCACTATATTTTATCCACTAATTCCTCTAACAATATAACAATAGATAATGTATTATCCTATCATTAAAAATCAAATAGAAATCTTCTATTTCGTTGCTTTCAAGCACACCTAGACTAACAACTATTATCTCTACATTTAAATAAGATAATATCTTATTTATTACAATAACAGACTATTCGAGGAATCCAACCTCCTCAGTAAATCTATTTTTGACCGACAGCTAATGAATTTCACTCTATTTTAGCCACAACATGTGACCATTTCATCACATTGCTGGCTAATGCCGATGCTCCTGCATCAGATAACCAAAGTGCCATTCAACTATGCAAAGATCCAGTCCAACATCAGCATAGCAAACACATTGAACTGCACATGCACTTCATCAGAA
>APFE030056091.1:36232-54717 GCA_000404065.3 Pinus taeda | reverse complement strand
TTCATTCTCTCCTCAGTATTACCGACACTTGATCTGTGGCTTAACACCAGATTGGTCCATGATCTCTATTTAAAGAGCATGGAGGGTCATTTGTAGGTTAACTATTCATGAGAGAAGCTTATGTAAAATTTCATTCTTTTATTAATAAATTGCCTGAAATGGCCGCGTTGGCTCAGGCCGTGGACTGTTTCCCTCTTTGAGGGTTTTAACCACGTCAAAAATACTGGTGTTGATCTATGATCTATTTGTGAGCGGTATCATTTAGTGTTCTGTCTGAGGAACTTACCCTGTAAATTCCTACAAAAAGGCTCCTGAAAAAATGCACGGCACATAGAGATGGCGGTGCATTGGGCTGCCCTCCACAGTGCAAAAAATACACTAGCACGACGCATAGAGATGGCACGAAGCATTGGGCTAAAATGCCTTAAATTCATTCAAATCTTCCTCCAAATTGCAAATTCTTCATTCCAAAAGTAGGTAGAGCCTTCATTTGTGTGTTTCATCCAAGTTTGTGCTAGGGTATGGCAGTTGATGGATGGTAATGGTTGAAACAAAAACACCAAACCCTACCTCTTAAATTACCTCAAGGAACTACTTGTTAGTTTTTCAAAATCATTGTTTTGTCACCAAATTCACTCCTCCAACCCATTTCTGCCCTGTTTTCACCATTCCCTAAGTTTCCCTACCCCCCTAGGCTCATTAATTCCTTCTCCCAAATTCTCTTTCCCAAATTCCTAACACCTCAAACCCTACACAACAATTCCTAACCCTATACATCAAATCCCTCAAAACTTCCAATATTTCACTAACAAAATTTGTCCCAACAGTCCCTAATCCCTTACTATATTGCCCTCCCCTTCCTTATTTCACTATTTTTCCTTGGTGGCAGAGGTTGCACAATCATTAAGACAGTCCAACACAATTTGACACATCAATGCCACACGTTCAGGATAAAAACAAAAGAGGAAAGAGAGCATGATCGACTCCAGATATTGGCCGAGGCATCCTTGGCCCACCATTTCCCTTTATGAAGAAGCTTCAGCCCAAATTTCAAGAAACTTGGAGCAATTTTTCCATTTTGGAAAATTTTTGCACTAAAAAACAGGGTTTTTTTCCCTATGTGCCACGCCATGTGGCGCGCGCTTTTGGTAGAGGGAACCAAATTTAAAAAGCTTTTTATTTTTTCATTTGGCATGAAGAATCATGACTGTTGGTGCATGGCCAAGAATTTTGGGCAATTTTTGAGTCCCAAGAGGTCAAAAACACTCAAAAAATGACCTTACTACCCCTATTTTGACACACAGGTAGAAGTCTTTGGAGATTGGATATTTGGAGGGGCAAATGGACACCACATTGAAAAATTCCACTTGGTTTGGAAAGTAGACAGGTGTGGCTTTCCAACGAGCTATCATTGACACAATTTGGAATTCAGAAAGTTCCTCAAAATCAGCCTCAAAGTGGCATGACGCATAGAGAATTTGGCGCGGCACATAAAGGATTTTTGCTCAATTTTTCACCTTCCAGCTCATAAATTCGGTCAGTTTTACTAGTTTTTCTTTTTTATGTAATTTTTGATCTATCTTGATGTAATTGGATAAACATGATGTAATTTTGGCAGTTATTTACTTTTTCTAGAGGATTCATTCACTAAAAAGTGAAAATTTAATGAATGAATCAGTTTCCTACCTTATAGAGGCAAGTTGTTTTGATTGCCTAGATTTTAGTGCTTTGTTTAGAATTGGTTGAAATAGCTCCTAGAATGATGAGCTCGACCCCTAGAGGCAAGGGAATGGGTTGGTCTAGTCTATATATGTAATTCCTAAGTCATTTTCAGATTTCGACACTTGGGATTGCTTGGGCATATCATTGTACATTCTATCTCTGCATTTTTGGCTAAGGAAAGACCAGGGTTTTGCAGCATTATTTGGGATCCATGTGGCTTTGTGTTTCAATGGTATTTTTCTCTAAGTAATTGTAAGTTCATTAGTGTTATGTGTGTCATTTTCCTTTCTCTTCTTCTGAATTTGAAAAAATGAGTGATTAAGGTAGAATCCATTAACTGCTATGCTCTGCCTTTGAATTTGTTTAAATTTCCATGTTTTCATCTATTTAAGGAGAATTCTTGAGACTCTATTGCTCTCCTTAGCTCCTCACCATTCTGATCCATCCATTCACTCACTTTAAAGCAAAATGATTACCTTCCTTGCCCCAATCAGAACTCTGCAGACACTGTGCCTCATCCCCGAGCCCAATTTGCCTTTCCCTATTTCCAGCAAAAAACCCCCAAACGCTCAAATCAAACCCTTGTACTCTATACCTAGCCTAAAATAAGCTTTTATTTTAGTCTTCTCAATCCCCATCGATTGTCTTTTGCCGATATCGACCCGGAGAGAGCCCTCTCTTGTCCTCATAGGGCTAGCTACAAGGCTGAGCGTGGTTTGATGTGGACCTAGACCCTTGCATTTCTAGCCTAAGGCAAATCTAGGCTCTAACGTCATGAACATCTAGAGATGATGCTAGTGACACACCATCAAATAATGGTAGTGAAGTTCATGGAAATAAGGGTAAAGTTAAGTTTCCCTGTAGGTTATGTGAAGGGAATCACCCCATTCACCATTGTCCCTATCTGGATGGACCTAAAAGAGTGTTGGATAACCATCCTGCTTCTCAGCAGTGACTTCCATCTGGTTACAAGAGACTCTCTCTTAATCCTTCACTAGTTGATGAAGTGACTAACCCAAATCAACTATCGATCAAACCCACTCCCTCTAAATGTAAATTTCATGAGTCTATACCTGACCAATCATAGATCGATGAAACAATTGACCCACTTCACCTTCAATTAACCATACCATTCTTGTAGAGAGAGTATGATACCACTCAGGTTCTTTTCATTTCTTCATATTCTAATGAGCTTGGAGGCAACCCTCCTATCTGATAAAGACAGGAGGAAAATCCTCCTGTTCTCGTAACTCGATGGGGTAATTATCCTATTCTTATAGTACCCCCTCCAAGTAGTCTAGTCACTTCCTTTGATTGGAATTGACTAGCAAGGTATCGTCTTCCTCCTTATGTGCCTTACCAGATCATAGTACAGGTTTGTAATATTATTGTACCTATCACTATTATAGATGAAGGTGCATCTATGACTATCCTTTCCTCCACTACTTGGCAAGCACTTGGTTCAAAGCCACTTGTGCCTGTTACCCAGAATTTGTTGGCTTTTAACAGAGGAACTAGTCAACCATTAGGGATCCTTCCTGAGTTTCCTATTAATTTGCGAGAAAAAAATGTTTACCTCAATGTGATGGTAGTCCTAGGCCCTTTAGATTACAATTTACTTCTTGATTGCGACTATGTTTATGACATGGGAGCTATTGCTTTGACACTCTTTCAAGTGATGTGTTTCTTGCATGAAGGAAGAATTGTCACCGTTGACCAGCTTTATGGCTTCCAGTCAACCATCTTCCCTAAATGGTCCTTTTGTCCCAATGGTATCTTCCCTACCACAGGTCAATTATGTGGCAACCCATTCCATGCCTACATCAACTAACGATCAATTCCATGATTTTGTACATTATGTACTGGGGACATTGGAACTAGATCTTGGATTCCTTGCTATGAATCCCTTCCAAAGAATTGTTCTCTCATCTGATAAAAACCTCTTGGAAGGCATTACCTCTTATGGATCATGAACAAGGAATATGAGGATAGTTCCTGATATTGTGTCAACCTCGTTAAAAAATGAAATAAAGGGTATGAGGATAGTTCCTGATCTTGTGTCAACCTCGTTAAAAAATGAAACAAAGGGTATGAGCGTAGTTCCTTGTCTTGTGTCAAGCTCTTAAAAAATGAAATAAGGAATATGAGCATAGTTCCTTGTCTTGTGTCAAGATTGTTAAAAAATGTAACAAGGAATCTAAGCAGAGTTCCTTGTCTTGTTTCAACCTCATTAAAAAATGAAACAAGGTCTCGTGGAGCAAAGTGTTAGTTTGATTCTTTGACTAGATCTTGTAAAACAATAGTTGAGCCTTTCACTTTATTTCGTAAATGAACCTTCATTCCATCCACTTGATAGCCACGAGCAGTCTACTTAGGTGAATGTAATGAAGCTTGGGGGGCATGCACCTAGAATCGAGTCATCCTGCTGGGGGCATGTAAACCAATATCAAGCATAGTTTTTCATTTCAAGCTTGTGTAAAAATGAAACTAAATCTAAACATAGTTTTTATTTTCAAGATTGTGTAAAAATGAAACTGAATCCAAGCATGTTTTTTTGTTTCAAGCTTGTGTAAAAATGAAACTAAATCTAAGCACAGTTTTTTTGTTTCAAGCTTGTGTAAACATGAAACTGAATCCAAGCATAGTTCCTTGTGGTTCAAGCTTCTATATAAATGAACCCATCTCCATTCTAACCCTCGTGATTTCCATTCTATCAGCCTCTTCTACTAGACGAGCCTTGATTTTTCTCCTTCGATCGTCACTATCTTCTTGGCCAATCATACGCTTTCACTTGGTTATTTTACCCTTTTTGAGGAATAGTGGCAATCAGTGGTCTTATTAGACGGCCTATTCACATAAATCAACATGATTTGAGAAGTTCCAACATTACCAGAACCAAATGCTATCCTAGACACCACTCGTTCCTCTAAGTGGAGTCCTCTTTAAGCACTTTTTAGACTCTAAAAATATGAAAAGATTATCGAGTGTTGTCCTTTTCAGCTCATTAAGGGATTGGAAATGACATCTACTCAATATAAGTTTAATCCTTTTCTATACTGAGATAGATTATTTCAGAAAAAAGAATACGTTGATCAAACATGGTCAATAGGTTCTCTCTTGTATTATTTTACACCTTTTCGGATTTGAGAGACAAATTTAAGAAAAAGAACTTGTGGAGTTTTATTTTTGTCCCTTTTTAGACTCTCTAAACATGAAAACGACCAATTTCTCATTGTCATTAAACTCGTTAAAACGTCAAATAACAACAAACTTGTCCATCATGAGAAGACCGAGTTTCACCTTCACTAAACTTGTTAAAACATCACATAATGATGGGTTTACCTGAAGGGTGGAATTATACAATAGACATATGTTATCCTCTTCGAGCTTGATAAAAAATAAAGAGGTACTGGTCAACAATGATTGGGCAAAATGGAAAAGGGGTAAACCACTTTATGGTAGTAGGTCGCTCTTGAACAAGACACTTTCACTTCATCTCTATGACTATTTGGGTTGGGTTATCTGCTTGATGGTCTATCACACCATCCATCACTTTAGTTTTGGGTCAATGCTGCCAATTCATTCAGTGTCGCTGATATGTTCAAGACGAGTCACTTAGTAAACTTCATCCTTTGCAATAATCATAAACATTCATTTCCATGACCACCATTCCTGAACCTTGTTTTTTCAATCACATTCTATCTCTGAAATCGTTACAGTCATTTTGTGTCGTTGATGTGGGATACACCAAGGCCCTCCTGGGACAAGTCACTTCTTATCAACATTAGCTCATTATCCAAGAAGTTGACTTAGAAACACCCTTCCAGTACCTTGAGGCTTACATACATCAATGGGAAGTTTCTCACTTCCAGTGATAGGATGACATCACTATCCTTCAACTGAAAAGAATTGTATGCTGTTCGGCATCAAAATATCCATTCACACCATGCATAATGTTTTATAGTACCTTCAGGATCATTATCATTATTGCTGATTTCTCTTGCGTATGTTAATGGATTCAACCATTGGCTTGTAATCATTTAGTGCCTTCCCATGTTCAACTTCAGATCACATATTCACATGGTTAGACTTGTACTTGATCAAACGATTAAATGAGGTAGAAGACCCTGGATCTAGTTTCATCCAGCTGGGCTGTGATTGCAGGAGATTACTAAATCATCTGTACGATGGCTTTACATAGATGCTCCTCCTATCATGGGTCTATATCTATAGATGCCTATCTAATTTATGTAGATTTAATGAAAAGTTTATATGTTGAGCATGGGTATCCCTTCCCTCAATGATTCATGAAAAATCCAAAATATCATGATATTATGTATTGTAATTGATGCAAGCCACCATTCGCTTCAGTTTCTCCTCATCACATCGTAAAGCATATCACTCGACATTATCATTTTTGACTTCATGCTTTAGGGGGTAGTTGTTATAGGTCTATTTGGGAACATCATTCCCAACATTTAGATCAATGCTATTAGGGCTCATCAAACCCTAATTTAGTTGCTACATGCCCTTGACAAGTCACCACATTCAATGCGTTCATTCCTGAGATTTTCCTGGCCTGAAGCCTTCCTAAAATGACTCCTTGAGGGACACGTACATCCTTGGTCAGGGGTAACTGCGCTGTAGAGAACTTAGGCCCATTCAAGCCTAGTCTACAAAGCACCTAGGTCCACTTTGACCTGTGTTGGGTAGGATTGAGCGAAATCTTCATAGGGTTCGGGGAATACATTCTAGAAGATTCCCAACTCTTATCCTCTCCTATGAGCTCATAATTTGATAGGGAATCAATCAAATAACTCTCATACCTTCCTCCATGGAAACTAATTCTCAAATTGGAAAGCCATTCAATGCCCAATTTATGACAAAACCACCTCCATTTCCCTATAAATTGAGCACTCATCATAGTGATTAGGGGATGGACTTTGAAGAATCGTAAGGATATACTATTGGTTTGAAGTTTGAGATCATAAGCAAGTTTTGTTGTGCTGCCGGAGTGTTGTGATTTTGGTGTGATAAAGGATGAAACTCAAGCTGGATGAGTGACATGGGATCAATCTTCTTTGGTTGTAACTCTTCCTTCTACTTAATAAAATTATTTACACCTTTTCCCATATTCTTGTCTTTATGTATGATGATTATATGTGTAAATTCTTTCGATTTCATATTCTTATAGTAGATATATCTCTTGCTTTGATTGATTTTTGTCCCCTACATATGATTGCAGGTACTGATCGAGTAGATTCAGTTCAGGAAGGAGAGATGGGAGCTATTCAAAGGAGACAAAGCAAAGTGAAAGATAACAAGTGGCTCCCTTGTCTTATTTATCTTCTATAGAAAAATGTTATACTTTTTAATTCTGTTGTTCTAAGCGTAGTTACACACTTAGGGAAGTTGTGTTTATCTATAGATGCAAAATTCCACATAACATATTGGCAACCATACTCAGGAATGATCATCGATCTAGGTAGTTTATATTCATCCTAGTACACCCTAGTAGACTTTACTTGCCTCCATTGATCTTATTTCAACCTTTTTGAAGTGCTTTTTGGTCAAAAATTGTGCTTGAATGTCACTTGAATGGCCTCTCTAGCACCAACGCAGGCTTGGTCTGGACACAATGCACTGCAGAGCACCCTTGGCTTGGTGACAGTTCTTTGAAGCATGTTGTCTCCCATTCAGGGCTGTGCTTATCCTCCTTAGGTAAAAAATCCCACCTTTGGCTTTCTTTTTCCCAAATTTCCTTCTGTTTTTTCTTGCTGAAAGATCAATGATTGTTGTGTCTCTAAAATTAATTTGTGTTTCCTTTCCTAGCCCTACTTTGGCCTTGATTGTTTAGTGTTTCCTAAATGATTTCATTATCATTATCAATTCATTTTCAAAATTAGCTTATAGTCGATTATTCTTTTCTAAAAAAAAGTGTCATAAAGTCTTCTTTTCTTTCGAAGAGGAACTGTTGTAAAGTCTTCGTTCTTGCAAAAAAGATTGATTGATTATATGTTCATTAATTGCTTTTTGTTCATCTAAAAATTAAAGGGACTGAAAAGAGAAACTTGAATTTTGCATATTGTAGTTTGTAAATGCTTGATAGGAACAGCTAGGGAAATTTCATTAGGTTTGCTCTTTGCTCTTTGTCAAAGATATGATTTCTCTATCCCTTACTAGCTATGGTTTTAATTGTTAATTGAATGAAAGAATATTTCTCATGTTAGTTGCATTCTAGGAATTGCAAACATACATCACGTGGTGAACCTTGAAAGGATTATTCTTAAGAAGATCAACTTAAAAGTTATCTCAATTAACCTAATGGAACATTTTAACTTAACGTAGAATATTTAGAGGTCTAGGCCAGAGAAGTGTTCCGGCGCTGTTCAACATAATAGTTGTAGCTAACTTGTATGCAATACATTCTAAGTGTTACACCTCATTCCACGTATGTAAGTATATTGTATCTCATCCACGTACCTTTGGTTATATAAGGTGGTGTTACAGTACGTAAATTATAAAGGAATGCTCTCACTATGTGGTTTCACATTAGACAACGCTAACACAAATTGGGCCTTGACATACTTTCGGGTATATATGAGAGGACTACATTAGGTTGCAATCCATCCTTAGGTAACTGAGTTGGCCGCCTTGTACAGTGATCCAGGTCTAGGTATGAAGAAGGACCCTTCCAAGGCCTTTTACTTTTGTGATGTGTTAAATTTCATTTTAAAAGAACATTAATGCATACATCTGCATGCTGAAAAAGAAGAGGAGCATAACAATCATCAACACATGAAAACATAAGCGTTGATAATAGAGTTCATCTAGGAGGGACTATGTCTCCGAGCCCCAGTGTCAAGATGGTGTAGGTCACTGCATTAAGTGTTGCCAATAATGGTGATGTACACAACAGATGATGTTGCGATCATACAAGGAAAGATTCCCTCATGGAGGAGTGGCTCTAAGAGATGTTCCACAACTAGAACTCTCAATCAAAAGACTCCTATCAGTATGATACAAAAACATGCATGATGAACATCCCACCAACATGGAACAAAAGGGATGACAAGAAAAAACAAGCATGATGACAACAAGAGTATCCCAACAACATACAACAAGAGATCTCAAAACATAACATGAAGAGTTATGATAGCAAGTACATCACATAGAATATTCCACATCAAATCAAGAAATGAATCATGACAACAAGTAATAAACAACATCCTACATTAACATCAATCAATGATTTGTCAAGTATAATGCAGAAAAAAAGAAGAACATGAACACATCATATACCTCACAACCAAGGGCAATCTGAAGAAGTGGATGTCACACTATTGAAGCTACTCGGACCATTGCTCTCAAGGCATCGATCTCATGAAAATGGTTGCTCACACATGATTGTGGACATCTACATTGGCACTTAGAAAAGTGACTAGAAGAATAAATGAGAGAATAAGAAATCTTAAGACACCATCAAATTTGTGGCATTGAGTAGTGCTGAATCAACTGTCCAAAATCCAAATTATGAGAAGTTGAGAATTCTGGGCTTAAGGAATCTTCTAGATTCCCTTGGGATTTCTCAAAGAGTTTGTTCCATGGATGGACTATAAATCTGCAACTCAGATGGGGAATCTGATCTCGCCATTGTGATCCCTGTGGAAAACCATGAAAAACAAGTATAAACCTGATTATATTCTGAAATGTCAAAATTTTACCTTGGGAAAATTTCATGGTTCATGGTTCGCTCCCTATTTTTGCTAAAACCATGGTTCCACGTGCCTTCTATAAATGAAAAAAAAATATAGACCTCTGATGAAGAAATGAACAAGACCATTGTGTTCGTGGTGATGAGAGGTGTGAAAACCATATAAAATTTGTCAAATTCTGAAAAAGTGAGAATTTTGCCCTCCTGCAAAATTCATGGTTCCTGCATTGAATATTAATTAATCTACCTTTTGCCTCGAAATCTGTGCCTACAGTCTCTCTCCTCCTTGAACTGTGTGCAGAGGTAAAAATGACTTTTTAAATAGAGAATCCTTGGGTAGATTCACCAAGATAAGTAGTTGGCGCATTGGTTAAAAGAGGCTTATGGTTAGGGAGAGGTCAGGGGATCAAATCCTGCCTCTTCGATATATAAGTTTTATAAGAAAAAAAGTATTTGAAATAGGAGGTCTGGTTCACATTAGGTGGCCTGCCCTCGAAAACCCCACATTGTTATACTAATATCAGCAATCAGCAGTTGCAATCGGTGATTAAAATAGGTGCTAGTGCATAAATCGGTGTGATACAATAGGTCGGGGTGATGGGGGTGTGGGCTAGGTCCACCACCAGTGGCCCACCTACCCTAATATAACACAAAGTTCTGTTATATATTATATATAATATATATAATATATTTTATAATTATATTTATAATATAATATATATATATATAGTTATATATATATATATATATATATATATAAATTATATATCTATCTATTATATATAATAATATTATATATATATATATATATATATATATATATTGTTTATGGTTTGCAATTGCTATGAGGTTGTTTAAAGGGTTCATGGGGATTGTTGTTGTCAATCTCGAAACCATGTGTTTGATTGTCTTATATAGTTGTTTTTAATAACTATATATTGAAACATATTTCTTTATATGGTTATCTAAAAACCATTTTGCATGATTTTGGTCTCTTATGCAAGTTTAGGAGACAAATGAGCGAACGCCAAGTGTCAATCTTTGATGGGCTGCCATGTGGGTCCCACCTGCTTACTGGGATGCCATGTGGCACACTATGGGCACCACTTTTCCCTTGTCATGTCAAACTTTGAAGATTCTATATTTCACATACGAGCTCGGTTTGACAAATTGTTCACACCACTGCAATCAGGACAACGAGATCTAAGATTTGGTCTTAGTTTGAGCATAATATAAACACTTTTATTTTTGAGCCATCTTTGTCCTATGTGTCTTTTTGGAGCCACTTGGATCAATCCTCCCCACATAGGAGCTTTTGGTCCTCCAAAAGCATGAAAAGAATCTGCATCTTTCTCTGTACCCTGTCTACATCACAAGCATCTTGAAAAGGTCTCATTTCCATCTCCTTCACCTTTGTTCTTCGAAGCCTTAAGTGACGAGCTGACACCTAATACCTCTCCAACCTGTAGTACATTGTTTGTGAATTACATGCTTTGAATGACACGACCAACTAAAGACCCAAACGTCCCACACTTTCCATGAGTTTATAACACATACTCGATGGTCAAGTTTACTAAGATGGATGTAATACTCTAGCTATTATAACAAGGCCAATCCATCATGGTTTCTTCAAAAAGTGATGGAAAATGCATCATCACTACAACACTTGATTTATACACATAAGGCTGCACTATTGTTTGACAAGTGATAGAAGCATAACATCACTTTCAGAGTGTAAAATATGACTCAAAACATGACCAACCATCATTGTTGTTGACCAAGTGATGGAGAACACATCATCACTTTTACACTTTAAATTGCAACAAATGATTTAGGAAAGAATGACCATGAAATGACATCATGTCAAAAAAACCATTTTTCACTTATTAATGTGAATGGGTCACCTCCTTGAGGTGGTTTTGCTTGTTGAACAACTGCTCCTCCTCATTCACGCATCGACACTTTGTCTTTAAGGCGTTGATCTGGATGGAACTTCCAACAAGTGGCTCTCTGATGGACATTTATGCCGCAATGACTATAGTAGGCTTTATTTCTACATCTCTGCTTAACCTGCTTCCTTTCATGCTATTGATAGGGCCTCTCATGCCTCATGAGTGCTGCCCTTATTTTTCCAACACTTATAAAAGGTATGGTTAGGTAAACCACAAAAGGTACATGTTTTCTAATGCCTTGATCTTCATTCAACATTAACAACATGATCATAATCATAATTAACATTGGAAGGTAAAAAATGGTTATACCTTCCTTTGCTGTCTTTGATGTCAGTATGGTTATGAGAGTTTGCCTCAACTCTTTCCTGCAATGGAAACTGCCATGGGATTATGGGGATGTTTTTCCATCATATTCTTTCCTCGACGATGTCTCAGACAAATATAACACCTTTGAGCACTCTCCTTTAGTGTATCTCGAGCCTGCAAATTGATGTTGATGCACAACCTCCAAAGGTTGAGTGATGGCTTGGTTATTAACACCAAGTTCTTTCTCCTCGTGTCTCGTCTTTCTAAGGAGCCTTATGTTTGTCCCTCTAATGGGGATCTCCAAATCTCCAATAGAAATCATACCATGTGACAGTGAAATTGAAAGGAAATCAACATCTTTTACCTTCTCTTTTGATTTCGAAAGAATTGATGAGGGTTTCTCATCATCCATTGTTGGTGGTTCGCTAACTATTTCAGTGCCTTCCCCAACTTCTTTCCTGACATGCTCAATGCTTGTTCGACACGGTAATTCATCTATATTGATGGGATTGACAATTCCTTGGCCATTAACACCCAATTCTTTCCCTTCATATCCCATTCTCTTCAACAGTTTTGAGCCAATTCCCGTGGTCTAATTTTCAAACTAAGTGAAACCATCATTAGGAAACATACATGAAGATGGAGAGCTACTTTTTACCTCACATGGGTCTCGTTGCAGCTTTTCCAAGGCCTTGTCCTTTGCTTGCATCTATCATAGAAAACTTTGTTTCTCCTCTTCCTCTTCATGTAGAGCATCTTCAATTCATCATTTTCTATTTGAAGATTATGTTTGTTTTGCTTCAGTTCATCCATGGCCTCTCCCATGGCTTGCAACTAATGCTGTAATCGCTCCTTTTCCTCTATCTCTTTTTGTAGAGTTTCATACATAATTTCCACTTCCTTGGAAATGTTGAGAATGGTCTTGTACCATTGGACACCTAATCCTCTAAGGGTTGGTGTGGAAGTTGAAAAACTAAAAGGAGTCCAAGAGACCACTTGGAATATGAATCCAAGGGTCACACCATGCATTATAAATGTATATCATTTGTTAATAATAAATTTACTCTCCTGTTTATCTTTCCTATTTTGTTGCTACCCATGTGTGTGTTTAACATGGTATCAGAGCGGGTGATCTACTACCCTGCTCAAGTATGAGCCACTTGTTTATGTGAGCTTTTTCTGTGGCCTTTATGTGCATGTTAGTCATGAACCTCTACCCATAATCCTAAAATAGTAAAAATTGGCATCCTAGGTCTGCAAATTCAAATGTTTTATATCGGCCCATGTTACCAGTATTCTCTTATTTCATTGCTGCACAGAGAAATGCTCCTTCACTCAGTGTTATTTATGGCCATTTCTGTCCTGCCATCTTGAATTTGTCAGCATTATTTTCTCTGATACCATAGGAACTAACTGTAGGTAAGTTTGCACGCTGAGCATTTACCAAATAAAATGTATTGTGTAGAATGTGATTTCCTTGGCTTTGGTTCAATGGATTGCAGCTCGAAATCAATGACCCAAAACTAAAGCTTTTGTTAGACAAACTAAGAAAATGACCGATTTCATGCTGTTACAATCTTTGAGAGGTAACAAAATTCATATCAAACAAGTGTGCATTAGATATTATTTCTCTAGTATTTCCTCGAGCTTTCACTCTTGTTTAAGCCACAAATCCGCCATTAGGAAGTGTGCAAGAGCTCAACTTATTAAGAATGGAAATAAGACTGATACTTTTGTTCCCAACGATGGTTGTTTGAACTACATTGAAGAAAATGACGAGGTGTTGATCACTGGATTTGGGTGAAAGGGGCATGTTGTGGGAGATATTCCTAGAGTTAGGTTTAAAGTTTTTAAGGTATCCAATATATCCTTGTTAGCAGTATTCAAGGAGAAAGAGGAGAAGGCAAAGAGGTTGAGTGGGAGCCCAGAGATTCCCTGATTTATTTCAGCCATCAAAGTTCCACCCAGAAGACTGACGATCCTGAGAGAGAAACATCCATTGCTCTGTTGAATAGACTGCTTGCCATTACTTGAAGGTGCCACTGTGCATTGTTTTTCAAAATAACCAGCATCTCCATCTTTGTCATGTCCATTGGGGAACGTAAATGCAAACATTGTTGAGAATTTTGGGCACCTTAATTGCAGTTTACCTCTTCACATTCCCAATTAACTCGGTGCCGGTCTGGATTGACCTATGGATTTTTAAAAAATTTGCAACTCAATTTCTAAGTATAATCCCATGCACAGTCCTTTATACCGCTAAATTTGGTGGGTGAGGGGTCATTTCTACTACTGTATATGCGTTGTTCACCATTTTTGTCAATATCCGAAAACAAAGCACTGAGGTAGGAGCGATCTTCTGGAGCAAGATAAACACAAACACCATACGATGGACCCTTATTATGTGTTCTACAATGGCTAAAACCATGAAGTATGATTGCTATGACACATTTTCTAGATGTGGATTGTCGCCTAATTGTAAGGGTCTAATTCATTGATGAAATGCATTTATTGTCTATGTGTAGGATACTAGCAAAGAATGGGGAACACTATCTACTCTATTAAACACCTCCATATGATATTTCTTATTTGTGGATGTAGTAGAGTCATTATCTAGATTTAGCCTGGATTGAAAGTGGATCATGCTCCACCCTGTTTAGCATGGTGTACATTTAGTCTATCCTCGAATGCTTTAGATAGCTGCAATCATCAACTTATCTCCAACAATCATTTTGACGTTCCTTATGATGGTTTCTTTGCCAATTTTTCCTACCTTGCACTGAGCATAGAGGTGTTCCAATGTATTCATCTAAGCCAGAGGCAGAGACTTTCTTATGATAGAGAACAACCTCAGAAATGACATGCTGGCAGCACTAGGAATTCGCATTGATCCTTTTGCAGGTTCCTACATCTTGCATTTTCTTCCTTCAAATGAAGCTGAAGAAGGGTGCATGTCATAAACAGAACCCTGATTAGAAACTTCAACATCCTCCAGAGAGTTGTTGAAACTTTTGGGCACACCACAAATGCCTTGCTTTACTTTCGCTTTAGCCCAGCATTCATGCATTTTATGGGGAACCTTAAAGCTCAAAATGTACTGTGAAATATTGTGCATGGTTCATTGGTATCTTTCTGTGAAGAATGTAATTTGGTATGGGTGTGTTGGCTCACATATATGATGCATGGTTGGTGTGTGGCTATTTTTTAAATATTTGAAACATACAAAGTCAAATTACAATATTATTTTGGATATAATTGAAGAAACATATCAGATTTTTTTGATTATTTTGGGCCCAACTCCACCTCTATCTCTTGGGATTTGTTTCTAGTTGAAATCCTTTGAGGTCTTCTTTTTTGTTGAGACAATGGCAAAAATCAATAATTTTGTAGGGTTATTGAGCACATTAATATTGTCTACTGTTGAAGACATGGTGAAGGCCAGCAAAGACACTCTCTTTGACATCCAAACCTGTCTGCAAAATACACAGGAGAACATTGATTTTTGCAGCTTGAATCTTAGCTACAACGAGTAGAATTACAACAACAGAGTCATCATTCTAAACCTATTTCTGTTCAGAAAAATGAAAGAGACTCCCATAAATAACAAGATGATAATGTTACAATTGATTCAGATCTAGTGCCCAATAAAGTAGCAGTTATACATGCAGATGGAGAAATTCAATCTACACTTCCCAAGTCAGCTATCAGACCTTGGGAAGAGCTTGTCCACAACAAGCACAAAACTGGTCTTGGATATGGCAAGGACGTGTCCTTTCATATTCTAGATTACTCAAAGCTCATCCAATTTCAGAATGTTGGATTACTTCATGACAGTTCACCTTCAGCTGTTCCAGATTTTGCACTTCTTCCATAGCAACAACAACAGATTGTGAAATTCCATTGCTGTGATCGAGTTGGCCATATCAAAGATCACTATTTTGATATTCATCCATGTAAGCACTCTCATAAAACCAGTCATTCTTCAAACATATGCTTTAGAAAAAAACCTCCTGCAAGAACAAAGATTCATCTTAGATGGATCACTTCTTGGAAATGGGCATCAACAACCAAGAAGATATTCCAGTCATATGTTAGAACTTGTTTTGGAGTATTGAAAAATCTTGCAGTTGAGTTTTCCCCATCATCTCACCTTGTATCTGACATGGGGGGAAATTATGGTCATTTAAAAGCTTCAAAACCACATCAAGCGAGCCTAAGCCACAACCTGCCATATCCGATTCAGAGTTGTAGCCAGAGACAAATATGCCCCTAAGCATGCTTTCAGTCAGTGATACCTCTTCAAAGAATTGGGGACACTTCCTCTAGTAGAAGGCTTCAACTTCTTGCCAGTTTTGGAAGAGTTCCAGGAATTGCATTAAGCATTCTAGAGTTGGTGGTAATCCTTAAATCGTCACAGGTTGAGACCTCCCTTTTCATGTTGAGATTCTCCCTTTTATGTGGGGTGAGACTTCACTTTCATGGTTGAAGGTTTCCCTCTTCAAAAAATCAGGAGCACTTCCTCTAGCAGAAGACCTGAGCTTCATGCTAGACTTGGAAGAGTTCTGGGAACTGCACTAAGCATTTCAGTCTTGGTGGTCATCCTTAAACCACCACCCTTTATACCAACATTTTAGAGAGCACATTCAACCTAGTACTGCCATGCATTTTTGCATGTTTTATATTACAGCTCTCTTCTTGGACTCATACATAACCCTTCATATTAAGGGGGGAATGTCGGACACGTAATCCTCTAAGGGTTGGTGTGGAAGTTGAACAGCCAAAAGGAGTCCAAGAGACCACTTGGAATATGAATCCAAGGGTCACACCATGTACTATAAATTTATATCATTTGTTAATAATAAATGTAATCTCCTGTTTATCTTTCCTATTTTGTTTTTTCCCATGTGTGTGTTTAACATATACATCGCTCTTTCATCCTCTCTCATTGTTCACAATGCAATTCACATCAACGCAAAGACGCTATGATACCACTTGATCTAGGTTTGGGTGTGAAGAAGGACAATTCCAAGACCTTTTACTTTCGTGATGTGTTAAATTCCATTTTAAAAGAACATTAATGAATACATTTGCATGCAGAAAATAATAGGAACATAACAATAATTAGCACATGAAAACATAAGCATTGATAACGGAGTTCGTCCAGGAGGGACTACATCTTCGGGCCCCGATGTCAAGATGGTGTAGGCCGCTGAATTAAGTGCTACCAATAATGGTGATGTGCAAAAAAGATGATGTCGCAATCATACAAGGAAAAATGCCCTCATACAGGAGTGGCTCTAAGAGATGTTCCACAACTAGAAATCTCAATTAAAAGACTCCAATCAGTATGACACAAAAACATGCATGATGAACATCCCACCAACATGGCACAAAAGGGATGTCAAGACAAAACATGTATGGCGACAACAAGAGTATCCCAACAACATACAACAACGGACTTCAAAACATAACATGAAGAGTTATGATAGAAAGTACATCACATAGAAGATTCTACATCAAATCAAGCAAGGAATCATGACAAGAAGTAATAAAGAAGATCCTGCAGCAACATCAATCAAGGATCTATGCAGTATAATGCAGGAAAAAAGTACATGAACACATCATATACCTCACAACGAAGGGCCATCCAAAGAAGTGGATGTCACACTACTAAAGCTGCTTGGACCATTGCTCTCAAGGCATCAATCTCATGAAAATGGCTGCTCACACAAGAATGTGGACATCTGCACTGGCACATAGAAAAGTGACTAGAAGAAGAAATGAGAGAATAAGAAATCTAAAGACATCATCAGATTTTTGGCATCGAGTAGTGCTGAATCGATTGTCCAAAATCTGAATTTTCAGAAGTTGAGAATTTTGGGCTCAAGGAATCTTCTAGATTCCCCTGGGATTCCTCAAAGATTCTATTCCATGGATGGACCGTAAATCTGCAACTCAAATGCTGAACCTGATCTCGCCATTATGATCCATGCAAAAAACCATGAAAAACAAGTATAAACTTGACTATATTCTGAAATGTCAGAATTTACCACAGGAAAATTTCATGGTTCATGGTTCTGCTCCCTTCTTTTGCTGAAATCATGGTTCTACGTGCATTCTGGAAATGACCAAAAAATGCAGGCCTTTAATGAAGAAATGAATAGCACCATTGTGTTCGTGGTGATGAGTGGTGTGAAAACCAAATAAAATTTGTCAAATTCTGAAAAAGTGAGAATTTTTCCCTCCTACAAAATTCATGGTTCCTACATTAAAATATTAATTAATCTACCTTTTGCCTCGAAATCTATGCCTGCAGTCTCTCTCCTCCTCAAACTGTGTGTAGAGGTAAAAAAGACTATTTAAATAAAAAAACCTTGGGTTGATTCACTAAGGTAAGTAGTTGGCACGTTGGTTAAAAGAGGCTTATGGTTAGGGAGAGGTCGGGGGATCAGATCCCACCTTTTCCATATATAACTTTTATAACCAATAAAGTATTTGAAATAAAGGGTTAGGTCTGGATTGGGTGGCCCGCCCCCGAAAACTTTGTGTTGTTCTACTAATATCAATGATCGACAGTTGTAATCGGTGATTAAAATGGGCGTTAGTGCATATATCGACGCGATACAATAGGTCGGGGAAATCGGGGTGTCAACCGGGTCCACCACTAGTGGCCAACCTGCCCCGATATAACCATATAACCATATAACCATATATATATATATGGTGTGATATTTATGGAGGGTTTGGCGAAGGTTATGGCCGCCGACCCCGATATATCTATATCTATATAT
>APFE030056086.1:19981-67538 GCA_000404065.3 Pinus taeda | reverse complement strand
AAGCAACAAGACCTTAGGAGGAGCAATAGGTTAGGCCTTGGCTTCAAAGTTCAAGCTTGACTTCACCCTTATCACATGCATGGGTAGCATAGTGATGGGGAGCGTGTGGTACTTGGATTCTAGTGCCTCATTCCACATGGCAAGGTGTAGAGAATTTTTAAGTGACCTAGAGGAGAAATATCTCCATATTCATACTAAGATGGGGAACGATGAAAGGTACAATGTGACCAAAATTGGTACAATCACATTTTAGAGGGAGTCAGGATCCCCTCTCAAACTCAAGGATGTCATGTTTGTTCTAGGCCTAAAGAAGAATCTCATATTTGTAGAAGTTTTGGAAGACCATGTTTATGATGTGATCTTCAGCAAAGGGAAAGCATTCCTGAGACACGTAGCCACTGGGTAGGTGAACCAAATCAAGGTTCATGTGAAGAACCTATACAAGTTGGATGTGGAATATTGTGTTGCATTAGTTTGTAAGGCAAAGAAAGTGCAGAGTTGCGATGTCAGTGAACTTTGGCATAGAAGACTTAGACATTTGCATCATGACACCTTGAAGATTATGAAACAAATAACCACGGGCCTTCCTAAAGGAGCCCTTGAGCAATATGATGTATGCAAGGGATGTACCTTGGGGAAGTATGTGAAATCCACATTTCGTGATCGATAAAGAAAAGCACATGCAGTCTTGGAAAGTGTCCACTTTGTTGTCTGTGGACCTTTCTCAACCACCTCCAATGCTAGACATAAGTACCATGTTATATTTGTTGATGATTTCTCAAGGAAGTGTTGGATCTTCTTCACACCGAAGAAAGAAGAGGCATTCTCAATGTTCATAGAATTCAGGGCATTGGTTTAGAAAGAAACCAACAAGAAGGTGAAGATTCTCAGGAGTGAAAATGGAGGTGAGTATGTATCGAATGACTTCAAGGATGTTTGTGTGAAAGAGGGAATTCAAAGATAGTTGACAACAGCCCACAACCTACATAAAAATGGGGTAGTTGAGAGAAAAACCACAACATTGTTGGAGCTGTGAGAGCTATGCTACATGACGAAGGCCTACAACTGCATTAGTGGCCATAGGCATGTAACACAACAATCTACTTGCAAAACCAGATTCCTCATTGGATTCTTGGTATGATCACACCAGAGGAAGCTTTCTCAGGGATAAAGCTAGATGTGTCACACTTCAAGATTTTTGGAGTCGTTGTTTACTCCCATGTCTCCAAATATTCGAGGAAGAATCTTGAACCAACAATAGAGTTTAGAGTATTTTTGGGTTACATATAAAATCCTCACAACTACCATGTGTATTTGTCATCCATTAAAATTACAGTTGTGTGAAGGGATGTAAAGTTTGATGACGAGAAAGAAATGTGGTGCTTTCTTGAAGGGAGCTTCAGATCCCACTAGAAGAGGAGCTTTTAGCTCCAAAGGAGGAGCCTTAGGAAGTTGTGGATTAGCCACAAAGTGAGGAGCAAAGTGGAGACACCCACTCAAGCAAAACCATCCATATAAGGTAGAAAAATAACCAAGGAAGTTGATAGACTTGTGCAGGATGCAAGGGAGAATGTGAGAGTTCCTTCAAATTTGTTGATGCAAAGGAGATCACTTGATATGTACACTAGCTACATGGCTCTAATGACCGAGGTTGTAGAAATTGACCCATCTTCTTTCAAGGAAGCAATAAAGCAACCTGTATGGGTTAATGTAATGGTCGAGGAATATGAATCCATTGTAAAGAACAGTGTTTGGGAAGTGGTCCCAAGAATGGAAGATACATCAGTTGTGGGTTTGATATGGGTCTTCAAAGTAAATCATGTTGTAGATGGAAGAATATAGAAGTATAAGGCAAAATTTGTGGCCAAAGGATTCTCTCAAGTTGAGGGAATAAACAATTAGGAAACATTTTCTCCTGGAGCAAGGTATTCATCCATTAGATCAATTATTTTACTGGCTACATAGATGGGGTGGAAGATCCACTAGATGGATGTAAAAAAAGAATTCCTCTATGGGGTTATTGAGGAGGAGGTGTACATTAAGAAACCAGAAGGTTTTGAGACATTTTATTGAGAGTCTCATGTGTACAGACTCAAGCGAGCATTCTACGATCTCAAACAAAAACCTCGTGTTTGGTACACCAATATCGACAGTTATCTCACCAGTTTGGACTTCACCAAAAGTGAAGCAAATGTGAACCTATATCATACCTTGGTAGAAGGTAAATTTCTTATTATTGTCTTATATGTTGATGATTTGATTTTAACTGGTGATGAAAAACTGATTAGATCTTGCAAGGAAGACCTTGCAAGGGAATTTGAAATAAAGGACATGGGTCTCATGCGCTACTTCCTCGGGTTGGAAGTATGGCAGGGCAATGGGGAATTGTTTGTGTCTCAAGGAAAGTATGAAAATGAGATACTACAAATATTCCACATGTAGAGTTGCAAATCCATGGAGACACCTCTAGCGACCCACTCGAGGAAGGAGGATGCCACTTCAATTGAAGAGGTGGATGCTACCATTTATCAGAAGCTAGTGGGTTCACTGATGTATCTTGTGAACACACGACCAGATATGTGCTATGTAGTCAATCAGATAAGCCAAGCTATGGTTAGGCCAACCAAATTATATTGGAAGGAAACTAAGCATGTTTTACAGTACCTCAAAGGCACTACTCAGTATGGATTATAGTATAAACGGACAGAGGGAGTGAAACTTTGTGGCTTCACAGATGTAGATTGGATAGGGATTCTGTCTCACCAAAAGAGTACATTAGGTGGAATTTTCAGTGTTGTGTCTGCAACAGTCTCCTAGTACAACAAAAAGAAAATATTTTTGGCACTCAGCTCAACAAAATTAGAATACATGGTTGTAGCTCAAGCAACATGTTAAGTGATTTGGATGAGAAAGATACTTGTGGGACTGTTTGGTTAGATGATGGATCCAACTATGATATATTATGATAATCAGAGTTACATCAAGCTCTCTGAGAATCCAATATTTTATGGTCATTCCAAGCATATAGATATCCAATATCACCATATACGGGATTGTGTGCAAAGGAAGATAATGTTGCTACAATACATTCCAACAGAGGAAAAAGATGCTAACATTTCGACAAAGGCCTTGTCAAGAGGGAAGCTCGAGTTCCATAAGTGCAGGATAGGGGTAGTTGATAATCCCTTTCTTGCTGAGAGGGAATATTGAAAAATGCAGCAAGAAAGTCTCAATTTGATTTTTCCTTGATCAAATTGAGAAAATTCGAAATTCCACTTTAGTAGACAACTTGGATGCAGTTAAATTATATGACATGGCTCTTGTCACTCAGTTATCTCAGTAAATTTGAGTTACAGGAGTTGGAGTTCAATTAAACATGTGTGATTGTTAGTTTGTAGCAATCATGGTCAGATATTTCATTTTTTTTTTTCAGTTAAACTAGTTCTAACTATTGAAGGAACTAGTTAAAGGTCAGTTGTGCAGTGAGACTTCATTCTAACTCAGTGATCATCCAGTTAAATGATCAATCAATGCAAAATAACTAGTGCAAGTAGAGAATTTGAGTTCCCCAACTTTCGTGGAGATTCTAAGGCAGTGTAACATCAGTTGTAGAATAGTCTTAAGTGTGCAGGTGTTGCATGCAGTCAAATGATCAACCTTGGGAATTCTGAAATCATTTTGGACGAAATTCCTAAATAATAGAGGCCTAATGTCCTTAGGAATTACACAAGGAAATAGGGGCTCAAGCAGAGGTAGAAATTAACTAAGTCTGGGTCACAACTTCTTAGTGAGTAAAGAGATAGGTTATTTACATGCAAGTTCTCCTCAATCTGAGCAAGAAATTGTAATACATCTCTATTCATTAGATTAATGCAAGTAAGAAAAGGGGTTTTTAGCAGATTTCTTTCCCATGCGAAAATATTGTGTGCATGTGCGTTATTTCTCTTTGCATGTTTGTGATCAATGTTCTAATTAGTGAATTTAATTCTGTAAAGAAGTGAAGTAGGATTATGTCTTGTGATTTAGATTAAAATTTCATGGGCAGTTACAATTCTACGCCATAATTTCTATATTAGTTGGAAATCAAAGTGATTTGAAAATTCTCACCCTAAGAGAAAATAATGGAGGAGAATACAAGTCAAATGATTTTTTTAGTTATTGCATGAAGAATGGAATACAACGAGAGTTTACCAATTCATACTCTCAATAAAATGGTGTTGCAGAAAGAAAAAACAGGACCAGAGTTGAAATGACTAAGATCATGTTAGAAACTAAGTCTCTTGGAAATGAGTTTTGGGTTGAAGAAATACACACAACAATATACACTCTTAGCAAATGTCCTACAAAGGCAGTGTTGAATTTGACTCTAGAAGAAGCATGGTCAAGATATAAACCAAGTGTTGCACATATGAAATATTTTGGTTGTACTACATATGCACATGTTTATAAGGAAAAGAGGAAGAAGTTGAATGATAATAGTTTGAAGTGTACATTTATTGGATACAATATTGAAACAAGAAGTTATAGGCTATTTGACCACAAAGAGAGGGTGGTAATAAGTAGAAAGGTTGTGTTTGATGAGCAGGGAATCTACTAGCCAAAACATGTACAATTTGAATAGAAGAAAGATACAGTGAATACTATTGATGAATCAAATTTTAAGTCATTGAAGATGGATGAAGTTCAGAATAAGCCTAAGTGGCTTGAAATGATACATTTAGAAAGCAGTATGTTGGATAGAAATTT
Organism: Pinus taeda; assembly: GCA_000404065.3. Lineage (NCBI taxonomy): Eukaryota > Viridiplantae > Streptophyta > Pinopsida > Pinales > Pinaceae > Pinus > Pinus taeda. The sequence goes on along the minus strand of APFE030056086.1, from coordinate 62,792 downwards.
TGAAAGAAGGATTACTAGATCCCAAAGTTATCTAATAAATTATGCACTTATGGCATAGGTAATGAACATGGATGAACCACATATTATGCAGAAGAATCAAGAAATAAGGAATGGAATGAAGCGATGAAAGAAAAATTGAATGCCTTAGTAACAAATGATGCATGGGACTTAGTAAATTTACTAAAGGTAAAATATTTAATTGGCACTACGTGGGTTTATAAAACCAAGTATAAATATGATGGCACAATTGATAAGTATAAGAGTCATTTAGTTGCAAAGTGATATGCACATAAAGAAGACATTGATTACATTGAGACTCTCCTGTGGAAAAATTGGATACAATTAGGATGGTCCTTGCATTAGTTTCATAGTATAAATGGCCAATCTTTCAGATGGATGTTAAATAAACTTTTCTAAATGGTTATGTGGATGAAGAAATTTATGTGGAGTAGCCCAAGGGCCTTGAAGTGCCAAGAAAAGAAGATCACGTTTATAAGTCAAAGGAGGACTTATACCAATGGCATGGTATTCTAGAATTGATAAGTATTTTAGGATCATGGCTTAGTTAAAAGTTTATCTGATCCCAATCTCTATATATTTCACTTAGGACTAGATATTTTGATAGTTATCTTATATGTTCATAATTTTATCTACATAGAGAACAATGATGAATTATTTCAAAATTTTAAGTCGCATATGATTGATGGGTTTGAGATGAAGATCTTGGTGAGTTGCATTATTTCATGTGTATTGAATTTTGGTAGAAGGAGGATGGTATTTTCACAAGCTAAGTATATTTGGGACATTTAAAAGAGGTTTAGAATGTTGTGGTGCAAGCTAGCAGTAACTCCTTTGGAAGTTGGGTTGAAGTTATATGGACACAATGAATCTAGTTCAATTGATGTTACTTTGTATCATCAATTGGTTGGAAGTTTGATCTACTTAACTACAACTCAACCAAATATCTATTTTACAGTTAGTATGGTAGTAATATTTATGACAGAACCCAATGAATTGCATTGGAAAGTAGCAAAGAAGATTTCAAGATATTTGCATGGAACAATTGGATATGGTTTGGTATATAGATCTATAGAAGATTTCAAGTTGATTGGTTATACTGATTCAGATAGGGCTGGATGCATGGATGACATGAAATCAACTTCAGGGTATTCTTTTAGTATGGGTTCAACAACAATTGCTTGGAGTACTAACAAGCAACCCACAATTTTTCTCTCCACAACAAAAGCAGAGTATAAAGCGGAAACAACAACAACATGTGAAGCAATTTAGTTGAGAATAATTTTAGAGGATCTACATGAGAAATAAGAGTAATCCATTCAGTTGATATGTAATAATCAAAGTGCTATTCAAATCACTAAGAATATAGTTTTTCATAAGAATACCAAGCATGTAGATATTCAATATCATTTTGTTTGGGATATAGCTCAACATGGAGAGATCGAGATTGAGTACTATAGAACAAATGAACATGTTGTCGAGATATTCACCAAATAACTATATAAGGAAAAGTTATTCATGACCACTAGTGTGTAACTAGTGTATAACTTATTCATGACCAATTTAGAGGCGTATACTTAATTGATCAACAAATTCACGGGTGTGTAACATATTCAATGAGCAAAGTCAGAGGTGTATACTTATTCGATCAACAAAGTCATTGGTATATACTTATTCAATGCCTATATTCAAGCGTGAATTCTCTATTCAATCTTTGTGTTTCTTTGAGAAAATATTACTCTATTGCAAAAGCTAAAGTTGGAAGCCTTAAATAGGGAATTTAGATAAGTAGAACGCGTCACCAACATTGAGATACTGATGAAAATTAAGGAAAAATACCCTGGTTGGAGACAAACTTATGATAAAATAATAAACCTTTAATAAACATACAAAAGGTTGTGAGTTCGGATCTGATGATGACACTGTATCCCAATATTTTATATGAATAAAATATTGACCACAACACACACATGGTTCCAATCACGTCACTTTGATCGATAGTCAAACGAAGGTCTTCAATTGGGTTCCAAACACATCACTTTGATTGATGGTCAATTGAGAAGGGGTGGTCCGAGTACAAAAAATCCATCTATCAGTCGTCTTATGTGAAGAACAATGTAAACTTTGAAATGAGAACTGATACAATTACCTGTTTCGTTGAGGTAGCAAAAGAGTCAACTGATTTTGAAAAGTGGTGATGCAGAATACATATATTTTTTTTTCGGAGTATATTTTTTACACTTTAAATTTTCTTATTTATCAAATATAAATATTTGTTTTTAAATGTATGCAGCATCAACCCCTTTTTTTCTAGGGCTTGTTTTTGACACTTTATATTTTCTAATATATTAATTGTGGATATTTTTTTTAAATGTTACATTTTTTTACACTTTAAATTTTTTATGTCCAATTGTTTTTTAAATGTTGATTACTTAAAAAATTTCTAATTATCTTATTTCATTTTTTTAATTTTGATTACTTAAAAAAACACAATATAAAAAACATTAAAATTAAAATATATTAAATAAATAAATCAAAATACAATCATTTTTAAAAAATATTAAAAATTAAAAATTAAAAATTAAAAACAAATTATTAAAAAAATAATAATAAACCTTCCATAATTAAAAAAACAAAATTAAAACCAAACAATTTTTTTCCTTTTAACCATTAAAACTAAGTTTAAAAACATTAAAAAAATGGTAATAAACCTAAAAAATTCAGTGAAGTTCCACCATCAACGTTAACTCTTTTTTCCCGGTCAATTCGAGATGCCCATTTCCCCCTTTTATTCCCCGATATGTAAAATTAGAATTTTATATAAATTACAGAAATTTCCCACTAACTTTATTTTATTGTTCACTCTGTTGCCCCCACTGAGTCAAGTCAATACAATTTCCCTTTCCATGAATTTTCTATTTTACGGAAAGTTCCCATTAACTTAATTATGCAGAAGAATCAAGAAATAAGGAATGGAATGAAGCTATGAAAGACAAATTGAATGCCTTAGTAACAAATGATGCATGGGACTTAGTAAATTTACTAAAGGTAAAATATTTAATTGGCACTACGTGGGTTTATAAAACCAAGTATAAATATGATGGCGCAATTGATAGGTATAAGAGTCATTTAGTTGCAAAGTGATATGCACATAAAGAAGACATTGATTACATTCAGACTCTCTTGTGGAAAAATTGGATACAATTAAGATGGTTCTTGCATTAGTTTCATAGCATAAATGGCCAATCTTTCATATGGATGTTAAATAAACTTTTCTAAATGGTTATGTGGATGAAGAAATTTATGTGGAGTAGCCCAAGGGCTTTGAAGTGCCAGGAAAAGAAGATTATGTTTATAAGTCAAAGGAGGACTTATACCAAGGGCATGGTATTCTAGAATTGATAAGTATTTTTAGGATCATGGCTTAGTTAAAAGTTTATCTGATCCCAATCTCTATATATTTCACTTAGGACTAGATATTTTGATAGTTATCTTATATGTTCATAATTTGATCTACATAGAGAACAATGATGAATTATTTCAAAATTTTAAGTCACATATGATTGATGGGTTTGCGATGAAAGATCTTGGTGAGTTGCATTATTTCATGCGTATTGAATTTTGGTAGAAGGAGGATGGTATTTTCACAAGCTAAGTATATTTGGGACATTTCGAAGAGGTTTAGAATGTTGTGGTGCAAGCTAGCAGTAACTCCTTTGGAAGTTGGGTTGAAGTTATATGGACACGATGAATCTAGTTCAATTGATGTTACTTTGTATCGTCAATTGGTTGGAAGTTTGATCTACTTAACTACAACTCAACCAAATATCTATTTTACAGTTAGTATGGTATTAATATTTATGGCAGAACCCAATGAATTGCATTGGAAAGTAGCAAAGAGGATTTCAAGATATTTGCATGGAACAATTGGATATGGTTTGGTATATAGATCTATAGAATATTTCAAGTTGATTGGTTATACTGATTCAGATGGCTGGATGCATGGATGACATGAAATCAACTTCAGGGTATTCTTTTAGTATGGGTTCAACAACAATTGCTTGGAGTACTAACAAGCAACCCACAATTTTTCTCTCCACAACAAAAGCAGGGTATAAAGCGGAAACAACAACAACATGTGAAGCAATTTAGTTGAGAATAATTTTAGAGGATCTACATGAGCAACAAGAGTAATCCATTCAGTTGATATGTAATAATCAAAGTGCTATTCAAATCACCAAGAATCTAGTTTTTCATAAGAATACCAAGCATGTAGATATTCAATATCATTTTGTTTGGGATTTAGTTCAACATGGAGAGATTGAGATTGAGTACTATAGAACAGATGAACATGTTGTCGACATATTCACCAAATAACTATATAAGGAAAAGTTATTCATGACCACTAGTGTGTAACTAGTGTATAACTTATTCATGACCAAGTTAGAGGCGTATACTTAATTAATCAACAAATTCACGGGTGTGTAACATATTCAATGAGCAAAGTCAGAGGTGTATACTTATTCGATCAACAAAGTCACTGGTATATACTTATTCAATGCCCATATTCAAGCGTGACTTCTCTATTCAATCTTAGTGTTCCTTTGAGAAAATATTACTCTATTGCAAAAGCTAAAGTTGGAAGCTTTAAATAGGGAATTTAGATAAGTAGAACGCGTCACCAACATTGAGATACTGATGAAAATTAAGGAAAAATACCTTGGTTGGAGACAAACTTATGATAAAATAATAAACCTTTAATAAACATACAAAAGGTTGTGAGTTCGGATCTGATGATGACACTGTATCCCAATATTTTATATGAATAAAATATCTACCACAACATGCACATGGTTCCAATCACTTCACTTTGATCGATAGTCAAACAAAGGTCTTCAATTGGGTTCCAAACACATCACTTTGATTGATGGTCAATTGAGAAGGGATTATGTGGTCCGAGTACAAAAAATCCATCTATCGGTCGTCTTATGTGAAGAACAATGTAAGCTTTGAAACGAGAACTGATACAATTACCCGTTTCGTTGAGATAGCAAAAGAGTCAACTGATTTTGAAAAGTGGTGATATAGAATACATATATTTTTTTTCGGAGTATATTTTTTACACTTTAAATTTTCTTATTTATCAAAGTTAAATATTTGTTTTTAAATGTATGCAGCATCAACCCTTTTTTTTTTCTAGGGCTTGTTTTCTTCAGGGCTTGTTTTTGACACTTTATATTTTCTAATGTATTAATTGTGGATATTTTTTTTAAATGTTACATTTTTTTACACTTTAAGTTTTTTTAATGTTCAATTGTTTTTTAAATATTGATTACTTAAACAATTTTCTAATTATCTTATTTCATTTTTTAATGTTGATTACTTAAAAAACAAATATAAAAAATTATATAAAAAACATTGAAAATTAAAATAAATAAAATAAATAAATCAAAATACAATCATTTTTAAAAATATTAAAAAAATTTAAAAATTAAAAAATCAAAATAAAATGTCCACATGGGGTAGCTCAAGCGGCAAGGGCCGTGGAAATGAAGTCTCACCGAACCGGAAGTCTTGGGTTCAAATCTTGTGCTACCCTTCCCCCGTTAAGGGGTACTTAATGGACATGTAAATCGGAGAGTCCCACCCCAGCGTACAAAAAAAAATAAAATCAAAATTAAAATTAATTATTTAAAAGAAAATTAATAAACCTTCAATAATTAAAAGAACAAAATTAAAACAGTCTTTATGTTTGGATAAGGATTTTAATAATTATGTTAATAAGAATAATAAAAAAAGTTTATGCTATTATAACCGGTTTAATAAGAGTAATAACTCGTATCACCATTATGGTATTAGGAATAATATTAATAAGGTCTCAAAGAACGAAAATCTATGCATTAAAGAGAATAAGGATGATACGAATATTATTTTTAGTAATAATGAAGTATTTTATTCTAATAAGGATCGTGAGAGTATTAATAATGAGGGCAATATCATTTTTTTCGAGGGATAATAACATTTTTAGTAACGATAAACATTTTTATTCCAATAAGGATCTTAATAAGTTTAATAAGGTTGATAATAATGAGGGCAATAACATTTTTAAGGATTTTAATAATAATGTTGGTAATAAGGAGGGCAATAACATTTTTTCGGGGATGTTTTTGTTAGTAATTGTAATAATAATTTTAGTCTAGGGCACAATGGTTTTGATTCTTTTAGCATTAGTAATAATGGTAGCCTGAGCAATAAGGTTGTGAAGGTCGACCATTTTTTGTCCCGTAATTCGAATGTCATTAATCTTTCCAGTTTTTCCTTTTCCCCTTCGGTTTTTAGTGTTTTAGGCAAAGGTCTTAACTTTGCCCTTGCCCCTAGAAAAATCCCGGTGGAGGACATTATTTGCGACGTTGAATTCGGGATCAGGGGTCTTCTGGATAATATCAAGGACACTATTAGACAGGATTGCGATGTCGTCCTTAGGAAGGCTAAGCCCCCTCGGAAGAACCTCAGCCAAGAGGAATTCTCGGCCCTTAAATCCTTGAATCAGAACGAAGATATTGTCATGCTGAAGGCGGACAAAGGTGGAGCTACGGTCATCCTTAACAAGGATGATTAGACAGGATTGTGTTGTCGTCCTTAGGAAGGCTAAGCCCCCTCGGAAGAACCTCAGCCAAGAGGAATTCTCGGCCCTTAAATCCTTGAATCAGAACGAAGATATTGTCATGCTGAAGGCGGACAAAGGTGGAGCTACGGTCATCCTTAACAAGGATGATTACCGGAGGAAGTTGCTTGACCATCTCCACAATAGTGGCAGTTATAAAAAATTGCCCAAGAACCCTCCGAAGAAGATTTCTAAGGCTGTGGCTCTTGCCATCAAATCGAATAATTCGGTGAGTTCCCTTCACCACAAGCTCATTGAGAGTAGTCCTATTACTCCTAGGATCTATGGGTTACCGAAGATCATAAGGAGGGGGCCCCTCTGAGGCCTATCGTCAACACCATTGGCGGTCCGACCTATCTTCTGGCTAAGTTCCTTGCCCTTAAACTTAAGCCCCTAGTTGGCCGCTCTAAGTCTTTCGTGAAAGACTCTGCTTCCTTCATTAAGGAGCTTAAGGATATTAAGCTTAGCCCTGAGGACACTCTCGTTAGCTTTGATGTGGTCTCCCTTTATACTTGCATCCCTATAAAGGAGGCCATGGAAGTGATCTATCGCCTAACAGATCCCGATACCACGCATCTGATGGAGATTTGTCTCACTTCCACGTTCTTCTACTTCAGGGTGAATTCTTTGAGCAGACTTGTGGTGTTGCCATGGGTTCCCCTCTTTCCCCTATTGTTGCGAATCTTTTTATGGAAGATTTCGAAGCCAAAGCTTTATGCTCAGCTCATCTTCTTCCTAAGCTTTGGAAAAGGTATGTGGATGACACTAATGTCATCTGGCCCCATGGCCCTGAGGAGCTGGATCAGTTTTTTGATCACCTCAAGAGCCAGTCCTCGGCCATTAAGTTCACCATGGAAAAAGAGGTCAATGGGTGCCTCCCGTTCCTGGATATTCTTATATCTCGGAATAAGGATGGCTCTCTCTCCCACTCTGTGTTCCGTAAGAAAACTCATACTGAGCAGTACCTTCATGCCGATTCCCATCATTTCCCTGCTCAAAAGTTTGGTGTTCTTAGCACCCTGGCCACTCGTGCCCTCAGGATCTCTGATGGGGAGAGCTTTGATAAGGAGAAATCCCATCTCCTTAATGTCTTTGTTCAGAATGGATATAGTAGACACCTGGGTCAGAAGTCTTTCCATAAAGCCTCAAAAAGTGCGTTGATTAAGAAAGAGCCTAAAGAGCGTCGTCTAGGTGTCCATCTTCCCTATATCCAAGGAACCACGGACAAGATCGCTTGGATCCTTAAGAAATTTGATATCCCCTCGACTTTTAGGCCCCTCAACACCATTCGCAAGTCCCTTAGATTGGTGAAGGATCACGTTAACCCTAAGGACATGAAGGGTGTCTACTTGATCCCTTGTTCATGTGGGACCCCCTATATTGGGGAAACAGGGCGATCCATCCATCAAAGGATTTGCGAGCATGCTGCTGACCTAAGACATGGGAGATCCAAGTCATCGGCTTTAGCAGAGCATGTAGAAAAGACCAAGCATCAGGTATGTATTGAGGAGGCCAAGGTTGTGGCTAAGATTGCTCAGTTCCATCATCGTAAACTTAGGGAAGCTATCGAGATTGAAAAGAGGCCGAACAATCTCAATAGAGATGACGGCTGGAAAATCAGTAGGTGCTGGATTCCGGTGCTTTCTTCTTAGTTAGTGTTTCTGCCCCCTCCACGAGGTTGTGCTAATTATCTATTTATTTTTATTTTTATTTTTATTTTATTTTATTTTTATTTTTATTTTTATTTTATTTTTTTATTTTTTTTTTTTTATTTTTATTTTTTATTTTATTTGATTTTATTTATTTATTTTTATTTTTTTTATTTATTTATTTTATTTATTTTTTTATTATTTTTATTTATTTATTTATTTAATTTATTTAATTTAATAATATATACCTCTTGTACAACCAGTTTCACTAATTATTCATTTATTTTGATCTGAGTTTTTTATTTTATATATTATTTAGTAATAGATTTTTTTCTTATCATTAGATTTAGTATTAAATTTGTCTAGTCCTAATATTATATTTATATATATATTAGTCCTAATATATAATATTTGAATAAGACTAATTCTATTATCATACAAAAATCAGAAATACATATGAGTTACGATGGGCAAGGCTATGGAAATCTGCCTGGAAGTGCTCTTCTTGCCCTGATTACATTCCCAAAATTGAACGTTATCAAAATTTGGGATACGATAATTTGCCGAAGGCTCGACACATTGACACTGAAGACACAAGGACATTGAACAGACCAAGACACAGACAGACAGATACATAGACAATTACAGCCGACACGTTGACATAGATGTTGATGCCGCTTGGCCAAATCATAGACATAAAGATAAAAACATAGAAATGCTCTTGCAACAGAGGTAACCAAGAGCAAGCTCATTCTTCATTAGTGGTGTAGGGCGCCTCTTCTACTCGACACCCAAATAGGAGAGAATCATCAGAGTCTGAGAGAGGGATGACCGCACCAGAGGGTCCTTCCTGAACCGGCTTGCTAGGACCAGCTAGCGCCATCGGACAGGCTGAGGGGACGCATTCCTTGGTCGGGCGCTCCAGGTCAATTCCAGACCCTCGTCCATGAACCAAATGGCTTGTTCCTTCCCGAACCGGATGGCACGCGATGGGGGATTCTTCTCTGCTTTGGCGTTGCCATTCCGGTATGGGCTCTGCCCCATGCACAAGATAGTCTACCACATGAATTGCCTCATCCTGTGTAGCACCAGGTTCAACCGTAATAGAGATAATAAGGGTTGAATTAGCCTGAGGGCAGGGAAGCCGATACCTGAGCGTGGGAGATTCCTCCTGACCTCCTTCCACTCTTGCGTCTCTACCAGCTCCTCTGCCACCTTCATCATTGTTGCCTTGGAACCGATGTGGCACCGACGTGACTACAATGGAGGAGGAGGACGAAATGTGACCTTGCCTCTGCGTGGAGGCTCTACCTTTGGTGCCCCCTCGCCTGCTACACATTCTCTGCCTTTCCCTTTGCATCGCGGGATTTGCCAATTGCAGTCTCACGCAGGCCGCAGGAGCTGCTTCTGTGCGGAGGACTTGCAATTGTAATGTAGTAGCAGGGCCTGCTTTTCCTCGTCTCTGAAACAGGCTGAGTGAACTCCGGATCCCTTCCCCCTTCCTCCGCAGAGCGCATCATGGAATTCACCTTATGCCAAACCATATCCCCCAGATGAACAGGCCCTCCAACGTTAATACCCTCCATTGCACTGGTTGCCAAGCAGCTCGCTCGAGCTGAGAGGACTGGCACTAAATTCCTCTGCCATCAGATTTCATGCGAGGTTTTATCATTCCTTGCAGGGTACCGTCTGTCACCTCTGGGCTGCCACCTGCCCACGTGACCGCCCACCCTCTCAACACGTCCCGCCATCACCCGCATCCGGGATGTCTAGTCCCTAATATTAATTAGTAAGTAATAAATTAATAAATTATGGTTTACCCTAAACTCTTGACGTAATAAATTAATAAATTATTTTTTACCCTAAAATCTTGACCTAGTATGATGATGGAATATTCACATTTATGTATATATATATATGTATTAGAATATTGAATGAATAATATAATTATTGAATTATCTTATAATTGTTTTTCCTTGTAATATATATATATGTATATAATTTTAACTTTTTTGATTCAAACTAGTTAAATTGGTTTGTTTACCTATTTCCATAATAATTATAAAAAGAATCTTGAGTTATCTATTTTTAAGTAATAAATTTATAAAATTTGATATTGATATATAACATTAATGATTAAATAATTTATAAACAAAATTCAGCCAACGCCCAGGCACACCAAATTGGTGTATGAGACCTCCTTGTTTGTGGGACAAGGGACCCACCTCCGCGCTGCTAAGTCTACGAAGGCATACATACTCTACCCCCGTCTGGTTTTGAACGTGTGACCTCTTAGGAGGAAACACATGCTCTTAACCATTAGGCCCACTCAAGCTGTAATATAATATAATATAACAGATAATTTAATAGATGAATTCATAACTGTTTTTGACTTACCATCCTAATTTTAATTAGGATTATATATTGATTTAAAATTTGGTATTAGTTTTTAATTAATCTTTAGTTTATTTCATTTAGATAATTATTTCCATAAAAGGAATTAATAAATAAGAATAATTAGTTTATACTAACAACCTAAGGTTATTATTTTTATTAATGTTTCAATTATTAAGGGATTTACTTTAAATATTTGTTACTTATTTATTTATTTGGAACCTAATTATTCCTTATTCTTCCATTATTATTAATAATATATATTATGAAATCATAAATAATAATAATAATATTTAAATAAGTAAAATATAAAAATATTTAACTAAGGTTTATTTAATAAGAGGTAATTACTTTAAATTTATTTGGACCTAATTTTAAGTATTTCCATGAAGTAGTAATTTTTATATTTATATATATATAATAATATATATATATATATATATATAAATATATATATATATTATAATAGGAATAATAATAGAACCTTAGAAAACATTAAAAACATAAGAAACTTAAAAAAATGGTAATAAACCTTAAAAAACTCAGTGAAATTCCACCATCAACGTTAACTCTTTTTTACTCTTTTTTTCCCGGTCAATTCTAGATGCCCATTTCCCCCTTTTATTCCCAGATATGTGAAATTAGAATTTTATATAAATTACAGAAATTTCTCACTAACTTTATTTTATTATTTTATTTTATGCTCCCACTAAATCAAGTCAATACAATTTCCCTTTCCATGAATTTTCTATTTATTTAAAATTTTTCAACTCAAATGATTTCACTAACTTTATACGAATTACAGAAAGTTCCCATTAACTTTATTGCCATTTTCTTCACTCCGTTGCCCCATTAACTCAAAGCATCTCCCATCCGTCAATTTATCTTTTTACATTTTATCTTTTCCCTCAATTTGCGGTTCCATACTCTGCGTACACTTTATTTATATTTCAAGTCAAATCAATAAATTTATTTTTCATTTAGATTTTCCATCTAGTCAAGTCATTACACTTTTCCAACTCAAATCATTTCATTTTTGTTCGCTTTCCCATTTATCTTTTTTGCATTTTGTCTTTTCCACATTTACAATTTGCGGTTACATACTCTGTTTACCCTCGAGTCAATAAATTTATATTTTTTTTTCCACATCTACACCATTAGATTTCTTTAATGGAAAATTCTATTAAATTTCCATTCATATCTAGAATATTTTTAGGTCTCCATTCTCCTTTTTCCGAGTCAAGATCCTTGCGTGTCCACACGGTTAAATTTCTACTAATATCTGGAAGATTTTTCGGTCTCCATTCTCCTTTTTCCGAGTCAACATCAATAGGCCCATTTTTCCAGGTCTCCATTCTCCTTTTTCCAAGTCAAGATCAATAGCCCATTTTTCCAGGTCTCCATTCTCCTTTTTCCGAGTCAAGATCCTTGCGTGTCCACACGGGTAAATTTCATCTAGAAGATTTTTCGGTCTGCATTCTCCTTTTTCCGAGTCAAGATCAATAGGCCGATTTTTCCAGGTTAAAAGATTTGAATGATTTTCCGGTGTAACAATTTTTTATTTTCCCTTTCTCCATTGCTTCTCTGAGCATGTAGAATTGCATTTATGTGCATCACACAAAATTCCAATTCCAATTAACATTTTCCACCACTTTCTTCACCGGCTTGACTACACAGCTATTTTCTCTTTTCTCTGAATTTTCTCATTGCATGACAGTTTTAACACACAGGCTGCTGTGATTATAAATAAATAGATGGTGAATAACAACAACACTCACAACCTTTGGCTTTGAAAGAAGTTGGGAGAGAGAGAAATGGATCATAAATCTATTCTTCTGCTCATCACCATGTTTGTGCTCTCTTTTGCTCATCAACATCATGTGTATGAGCAGGCGGGTGGATTCACTGCTTTGAATGGACGCAATATGACGGGGGAACTCTCTTCCTCCATGCCCGATAAAAGGGACTTGGAGGCGCTTCTGAGCTTCAAAAGGGGCGTCAATTACGATCCATATGGATCACTCTCCGACTGGACGGCCCATAACTCACATAACGTCTGCCGCTGGAACGGAATTTCGTGCACACCAAACACGAAACGAGTGGTTTCAATTTCTCTCCCCCGCTGCTGGTTGAATGGTACGCTATCCCCCTCTATTGGCAACCTCTCTCTGTTGCGGACTTTAGATCTTTCCGGGAATAATTTCAGTGGAAGAATTCCACCGTCTATTGGCAACCTCTCTCTGTTGCGGACTTTAGATCTTTCCGGGAATCATTTCAGTGGAAGAATTCGACCGTCTATTGGCAACCTCTCTCTGTTGCGGACTTTAGATCTTTCCGAGAATGATTTCAGTAGAAGAATTCCACCGTCTATTGGCTACCTCTCTCTGTTGCGGACTCTAGATCTTTCCATCAATGGTTTCAGTGGAAGAATTCCACCGTCTATTGGCAACCTCTCTCTGTTGCGGACTTTAGATCTTTCCGGGAATCATTTCAGTGGAAGAATTCGACCGTCTATTGGCAACCTCTCTCTGTTGCGGACTTTAGATCTTTCCGAGAATGATTTCAGTGGAAGAATTCCACCGTCTATTGGCAACCTCTCTCTGTTGCGGACTTTAGATCTTTCCATCAATGGTTTCAGTGGAAGAATCCCACCAGAACTCGGCAGTCTGGTCCAGTTGGAATCTCTCTGGTTGGAAGGCATACATCTGAATGGAAGCATCCCAACTTCTCTGGGCAACTGCACTTCACTTACAGAACTGGATATCAGCCACAACAATTTGAGTGGTCCAATCCCATGGGAATTGGGTCGCCTGGTCAGGTTGGAAACACTCGACTTTGGAAACAATAATATAAGTGGAAGCATTCCAGGTTGGATTAGCAACTGCACTTCACTCCAATACTTAGCAGCTTGGAGAAACAAATTGAGTGGTCCAATCCCTTCAGGAATCGGTTTGATGAAAAGCATATCATTTATTGATTTATCCGACAACTCAGTAAGTGGCAGCATCCCTCCCACGCTATTCAATTGTTCTCCGCTATATACCTTGTACCTAGACAATAATGACCTTGTAGGCACCATTCCGAGTATTCCCGACTCCAATATGTCATTGCAGTATCTTTCTTTATCAAACAATCATTTAATTGGACCTCTTCCACCTACCATAGGCAAACTAAATGCTTTACAACAATTATACTTATATAATAATAATCTTTTTGGCATTATACCTAATAGCTTTAGAGGTTTAGTTTCCCTTCAATATTTAGATTTGTCACAGAATAATTTTCAAGGATCAATTTTTATTGGCAATTGTACTTCTTTAGTATCTTTCTCTGCTCATACTAATAATTTCTCTGGGACTCTTCCAATATCTTTGGCTAATTGCACTCAGCTTAGGTTATTGGATTTGAGGAGAAATAAATTGATAGGGAAACTTCCTTACTACTTCACCTTTTTTGTTGGCTTAGAATTTTTAAACTTTGGGTACAATAATTTCCATGGTGACATTCCTGAATGGGTAACAAATTTCACCCAATTGTCTATCCTGGATTTATCCAATAATAAATTCACTGGAAAAATGCCCTTACATTTTGAAAGACTTGCAGGGTTTGTAAACAATAATTCATTACCTTATAGTGATGAAGTTGATGAAGTTGAAGAAATGCCAGTTTACATCAAAGGAAGTGAATATACTCTATCATACTTGTCAGATAAAAACACTATATTTGATTTGTCCAACAATAATCTTATCGGACAAATACCTGCAAGCATAGGAACTTTGAGTGGCTTGCGATTGCTAAATTTATCTGGCAACGAGTTGGAAGGGCCAATCCCAGCGTCTCTAAGTAACATATCTACTTTGGAGGAGTTAGACTTGTGCAAGAATAATCTGAGTGGACATATTCCTGAAGAGCTCTCTAAACTACACAGTTTGGCTGTTCTCGATGTTTCATCTAATAATCTTTGTGGGCCAATCCCTAGAGGAACACAATTTTCCACATTCAGTGCAACATCATTTCAAAAGAATAAATGCTTATATGGGTGTCCTTTAGATTCATGTAATGGAAAGGAAAATCCAGGGAGAGAAGATCACAATAATAGTAGCAGTACCCATATTAAAGTGGGATGGTTGGACCATCTAGATGACAAGATGTCATTAATGGCATTGGGAATTGGATTTGGAATTGGAATTTGGGGAGTAGTTGGTGTGTTCATCTTTTGCAAGAGAGCCAAACTATGGGTGTTGGGTCTACCTCCTAACACACCACGGCTCTTCTATGGATTGTATCGATTCCCCAAATAGAGATCCAAACAATAGTTGTTGGCTCTATTATGTAGTGAATTAAATTGCCATGTAAATACTAAATAATACTTATGATGTATTATCTTCTCACATATATATTTTTTTGCATTTTCAGAGTAGCCTTAATTTTATTTATATCTCTTATTCATTTTTTATCACAATTAATTAATTTCCATTCAAATAAGATATATATATGAAAAATATTATTTTAAAAGTTTCGATGGATTTATTCATTTACATATTATTTGTTTATATGTTAGTTTTATATATTTATTTGATAAAGTGAATTAATACCTTGAATTTTAATAAATGATATAAAATTTACTATTCTTAAATTTAAATTAAAAGACATTTTTCATTTTATTATATTTTTATTTTTATTTTTTAAGTTTTAAATTGTTTCATTTTTCTAGTCGTTGTTTATATATTTATTTGATAAAGTGGAGTTAATATCCTAAATTTTAATTAAATGATATAAAATTTATTATTTTTATATTTAAATTTAAAAAAATCACTTATATGCCCTTATATGCCCATAGAGTCTTGATAGGCTGTGATCTGGTACTTTGTTAAGACACTCTTTAATATAAAAGTGATATATTAAACATGATAAAAATATAATCTTAGCAAACTTACAAAATATATATATATTCCCCATTCTACTATATATTTATTTTTCATTTTAAAATCTAAAATTTAATTATTTTAAATTTTAAAAACTATATAATTTATTAAATAAATATATAAATATATTCAAAACCCTGAATTTCATTACTTAAAATGTTTTTGAAAGAATTTTTAACTGCATTTCAAATAAATCTAGCCCAATAATATTTTTAATGGAAACTGGTAAAAAATACTTTTATTCAATAAAACTGAAATTGATGTCTTAAGTCCTTGAGTTGGTAAAGCAAACCGGGGTTATGAAATCGAGGCCAAGCCTTGAGAAATATTCACATATTTAATCCACCTCAAATGATGGTATGTTGTTGCAAAGTACATGATTTAAAGATATAATATTTTTCTATGCCCCCTCTACAGCTGCATTGTCAAAACACAAATTCCTTAATCGTCTATGCAATTTTATCGAATTTGACTTTAGGTAATAAACTACTTTCAACAACGGTTGAATAAATTACTTTCAATAATAATTAAAATAGCCACGAGTGGAATTAATGGAAATTGTTAAAAATAACAAACTGTTAAAAATAACTTTTATTCAATAAAATTGTAATGGCAACTTGAATAAACTATCTCCTATGATAATTAACATAGCCCTGAGTGGAATAAATGGAAACTTGTAAAAAATATTTTTATTCAATAAAATTGTAATGCCAACTTTTTTTTGTTTTCTTTTTTAAACACTAATCTTTTTTAGCACATATCATTTATTTATTTATTTAATAATTGTAATGGTAACTGGAATAAACTATTTTTTAACTGGAATAAAAAAGATAGTAAATATTTTGATTATATATTCCTTTTTAACTATTTTTTATTTATTTTATTTTTATTACAATTTTTTGCATTTCTATTAAAAAATTGGCATCAACTTTCAGCTGTTCAAAAAATAAAATCTATCTAGATAATACAAAGTTGATCAAACAACAATTTTTTATTTATAAAAAATCTTGTCTTGAAATCAGAATCCAAGTTCTGCTTTCTACTAAAAATTGATGCTTCCAACATTTATCAACTTGCCTAGTGCAAATTCATTGAAGTAGAACTTACTTGGATCCATACCAATCTGTCTCTTGGATAACAGATCCCCCATCCAGTTTTGTTCTGGAAAAATGTGTTGAAATTGTATACTCTAAAAAGTGCTTACCAAAGTTCTAATTCTCCTCATCCAATTGTTTCAATGGAAAAATTTTGATATAGTCATTTCGCATCTCCAAATACTTAATCTTATCTATTCCAAACTACTTTTCTGCCTTATCTCTCCAAACTACAATCTCAGCCTTATTGTTGGATCCGTGTCCTCCCTCCTACCAATAATGAAAATATCTTCTGGCATCTATGACTATAACTACCCACACCCACATACTAGTCTCATTTTACTTGCTCCATCAAAATACCCAACCCTACTAGCCATACATCTTTATATTTGCAAATCCTAATTCTGTTGTTCTACCTGAATGGTCCCATTAATGATAATATCTTCTTGATCTTCACTAAATAAACCACCTCTTATAATAATTTGTAAAAATTGCTTTTGTCTAGAAATTTTCGGCAAAATCACATAGAAATTCTTTTGTTGTTCTACCTGAATGGTCCCATTAATGATAATATCTTCTTGATCTTCACTAAATAAACCACCTCTTATAATAATTTGTAAAAAGTGCTTTTGTCTAGAAATTTTCGGCAAAATCAGCCTTATTGCCGAAAATTTCTAGACAAAATTGATTGTACTTAAATCTTTTATTTTCATTTCATGTAAAGTTCTTTTATTGTAGGTTGGCTCATAAATCAAAGGATTATATGCATTCTATTTTTCTTGTTGCATTCTAGGCCTCAAATTAGATATGAAAATACTTCTATTAGCCTCAAGATAATCCATCATTAACGAGGTATTCTTCTCTTTTGGATTTTTTAATTTTACCTTATCTTGGTTTGCTTTCTTGTGTATGATTATTGGTTAAGGTATTCAAATCTAACATTTAATTTACTCTAAATAGTTCTATATAGAAATAATGGATATCGAGGAATTTATTAATAAAAATTCTCAGATTTCATATTCTTTTCTTCTGGATTTTTGAATTTTACCCTATCTTGGTTTGCCTTCTTCTTGCAGATATCTCACCTCCTTGCTTCTTTCCTACTTTTGGAATATTATATTTATAATAATAGGCATTACCTTAACATTTATTGTTCATTGATCTACTTTTTTTTTTTAAATAAATCTCACTTTTTGCACAAATGTAGAGGAAAATTCAGAAAGGTTGTTTAAGGAACCTCGATTACATATTAGTTTAGCTCGACTAATGGTATGATCGAAATCGCGAGCCCCATGGACGTCTTACATTATTTGCATATTCTCCTTAGTATAACCAATTTGAAACCCTAGGAATGAGAACATGTGCTTACCAAAAAATGCAGATAGGGAGCTACCTTATATGTTCAATCAACTCTGACTTACACGGAATCACCCTTTTGTTTCAGCTTGGTGTAGTTCTTTTCACTTTCAGGCTTCTTCTCTCATTGGTATCTCCAACCATCCCAAAGCAACAAGTTTACTTTACTAAATGTGCTTAATCAAATAGAACCTGATTGAGATGGTCACATGTGCTCCTATTCATTTATGCGATAAATGGCACATTAGTTCAGCCACTACAGTCTTGTCCTGGTCGCTAAGGCCAATATGCCAAGTTATAGACAACTAGTCAGGGATTTTTATGTCTATCCTTCTAAATTAAGAGTTAAAATTTTATTTTGATCCTAGAGGATTGAATTTCAACTTCGTTAAAGTATGTACATACCCTAGGAAAAAAATTGGTTCAAATTGGATCAACAAGCTTAGCAAGAGTTATCCATGCTTAAAAACTACCATAGGGTAAGCATATTGTCCCTCTAAGAGCATGTTTAATCAAATTGATTTGAAACCAACCAAGAATAGGAACATCAATAAATGATGGTCTAATGAGATGGATATTTAGTATTTTCAAACAATTGTCACAGGGATATGGTAAACGATTGGTGTATAATTTTGGCGTATCATGTTTTTTTATGTTGTACATGAAATAAATGTTTTTGTTTCTTTTTTTCTTTTTTCTTTTAGTATTGTATATATAATAATTATAATAAATAAAAAGGGGGTGGCAAGAGGGGGACGGGTTATCCTTAATCGCAATGGAAAACAAGTAATTAAGTACTCCTCGGGGGTAGGTAAGAGGTCCAACAATCAAGTTGAATTGCTTGGGCTAAATTTGGCCAAAGATATGGAAGTCACTAAGATTGTAATATTGGGAGACTCTCTTCTCACCATACAACATTTATATAGAGGTTCCTTACCCAAGGACAACCATCTTAAACTCCTTTACAAAATTATGGGTGCAGTGGGTCATTTTTACCTTAAGTCCTTTTTTCAAATCATAAGATCTCAAAATATGGAAGCAGATAAACAAACCAATATCGTGTGCCTTTTAAAAATGGGTCATACTAGCATAAATGATTTTTTTGGATTGAAAAACATCCCATGAATATAACTCCTTCTCCTTTAGCCTATATGAAGTTTATTTGAGCCCTATGTTAGCCTTTATGAAAAGAAAAAGAAACATCATCAAAGCCCCTAACCAAACCCACCCCAAGCATTGATAACAACTATAGAGCTCATGGTTTATGTGGATGGAAAATTATATGGGGTGGTGTGGCTTGTCGTGAGCATGCAAATATTGCATGGGAAGGTTTCCCAAAACTGTCACATGCGTTAAGAACTGCATCTAGATCACACAATATCCATCAATGATATCTTGCACTAGGAGCATTGATGGGTTTAAGGTGGTGGATTATTATGGAATTTGATGGTGAAAGGATTTGATTTGTGTGTGGATTCTTAAGATCTTGGTTTAAATCCATGGGTTGTGCCTGGTTGACTCGTCATAGCCCTCCTTGATGGCTCAATCTGCAATGGTGCATGGTGTATACTCATCTAAGTTGGGTGGTGTCTCTCGATGTTGATTGTGCCTTTTTCCATAATTTGGGAATTATTTCGGTCAAATGCTCTATTTTCCGCATAGTTGGTAGAGAGAAGAGTTACAATGTTTTGTGAGAATTGAATTGAGTAGTTCCATTGTTTTTGGTGTGTCGTTGGTCTCTCTGTTGGATCTAAAAGCCATAATTCTTTTCAATCATATCCATGGCAGTGAAATTTACTTCTTTGGTGGGCCACGGGTCTCTCTATTGGCTCTGAAAACCACAATTCTCAAAATTTATGTTAGTGGTAGTATAATTGTCCTATTTGGTGTGTTGTGGGTCTTTATGTTGTCTTTGGCAACCACAATTCTCATAAATTATGTTTGTGGTAGTGAAATATGCTTCTCTGGAACATCAAGGGTCTCTTTGTTGGCTCTGGAAGAAAAAAATTTCTTCAATTATGTTTGTGTCAGTACAATTGGTTTCTTTGATGAGTCATAGGCCCCTTTGTGAACTTTGGAAACCACAATTTTGTTTAGTTATGTTTGTGGTAGTTCACTTATATTTTCTGGTATGTCGCAGGTCTCTCTATTGCATCAGGAAGTCACGATTTCTTCAACCCTTTTCGTGGTAGCACAACTCGCTCTTTAGCTTGCTTTCACAGGAGTATTCTCGAGCATATTGGCTTTCCTTATGCTTACTAGTATCCTGAATTTATTTTTGCTTCCTATAACCTTCATAAGATTTGTCCCCATATTTGGAATCATCCTTGTGTATTTGCTTCTATGTCACCTATATAGCCTGGGCTCAATGATCTTTGGCTCCCCTCCTGCTCCTACTTGTGATATAGAACCGCCTCTCTCAAACTCCCTCTGTGTTATTTTTTGTGTTTTGGTCTGACGTTGGCCTTACATCCACTCATTACAACCCTTGAATTGGTCCCTAGACTACTGTGCAACCAATCCTCTCTAGAAATTGGGCCCCTTTTCTCTGCATTTGTTCAAGGTCATCTAGGAAAATAAATCTAGCAGTCGCAGGGGGTAGTAGAGCATGTAAAGAATGTTCCCAACAATTTTAAGCGCCAATTTCGAACACATGGACTTGAACTGGAAAGTTCACCAGCAAATGAATACATTCATCTTTCTCATGAATCAAAATCAATCACTCAAAAATAAAGGCACTCACCATGATGATGAAATAGATGCACTACATAGGCAGCTGAATAGTTTTCAATTGCAGATGGAGACAAAATAAAACTAGAGCTCTATAAGCATAGAACTTAGCTGACCTATGGCAATATTAAACTTGATCTAAGCAAGCCCCTAGAAGAAGTTCTCTCTCCCTTTACTAAGGATCTTCTATTGTAAATGTGTTTTCTGTTAGGCCAATTTTGCAAAGTTCATGTATGTCTACCACTTATTGCAGTAGGTTTTTAGTTATATATTTTTGAAATACTTATCAATCTTACCTTGAGGGATCCTACACATGAAATAGAAATCTCCTAATTTCCTGTGTATTTTGTTGCACTCGAGAGCAGATTTAATAGAAAACCTACTCATTTGTGTTAAAAAAAATTATATGATAAAGTAAAAAATAAAAATAAAAAGTATATATTTTAATAAGAATTTAATTGTAATAGTTTGACATCTATTTTTTTTGTCTCATAAAGTATCACTAGTTAATGTAAATAGCTTTAGAGAATGCGATTGAATTCAGATCCAACAAGAGTCGAAGAAGATTTTGTAAAGGAACATTCCCATAAAATATGCTTCATTGTTTCTAATCCCAGAACTAGCATAGTCCATCAATAAAAACTATTTTGATTGATAAAATTTTGAATTCAAGACCAATGTATGCTTTCTTCTCCGCCTCATAAATTAAGGACTGGTTCATCTTCACTTTAAAATAGAAAAAAGAGTTATTTTCTCTCGAGTACCTTTCAATTTAAAACATAAATAAGAGTTATTTTCTCTTGAGTACATTTCCTTTCTAGAATGCTATAAGAAGCTATATTGAGAAGAATATGAATATGAACATGATCACTCTTTTAACAATGTTTACCACCAAGATCGTAATTTTATAAACACCTTATAAAATCAAAAAAGACGGTTAAATTAGATGGCTACGCATTTTTTTTTTTAATATCGTATATGTAATAATTATAAATAAGTAAACCAACATGGATCCATCTTAAATCTAGATCTATCAAGCATCAAGAGCGATCAAATCTCTTGAGGTGCAAACCTCTTTTTTTAGTGTAAACTTAAGGAAAGGTTTGCAACTCAAGAGATTTGATCCCTCTTAGCACTTGATATATTTGGAGTTAAGATGGATCTATGTTGGTAATTTTATTGCTAAGTTTACTCGTTTCTAAGTTTTTTACGTTTTATTAAATTTTATTAATGTTTTTTGGTTTATATTTTATGATTTATTTTAAATATTTTAATTTTAATTTTTAAAATTTTATTAATAATGAGAACACTCCCTTCAAGAAATGGGAATGCCTAATTCCATCCTTACTAATTTCATGGAAGACTCAGGCACTATAATTAATGGACATAAGCCCAACATCTTCTTCTTCAACAACAGATGGCCCATGCAAATGCACCTTGCACAAATAATGTGATATCAGACAAGTAGCCTTCTGGACCGATACCTTGGCATTTTGCTTGTCATGAATTCCTTTCAACTCTCCTGTTGAAGAGACATATTGCAGAGGATTTCTAAATGCAAAAAAGGGTGTACATAAATAGACTAAAAAATAGGTAAATAATAAATATTTGTCTTATCATCACCCACCTAAGCAAATAAAAAAGGAGTGAATCCCAACTTTATATCATTTGGAGAAAAAGAGATTTAGAGGGGGATTGTTAGAGATGTGATAAGTCTACTTTTGCCTGATGTTGCTTGCAAGCATTTTCCATCGTTGAGAGCTCAAAAGATATCTTCCTTTTAATAGCCCGCTAATTCTTTATTACTATACCTACCAAAAAGGAACCCTCTTATCCCATGTTTCCCACTTTTCAATAAAATCTAGAAAACCCTTAGTGTTATGTTTGGTCTTTCAGTAGTAGTTGCAGCGCACCAAGGGAGCCTAGGTGCAGAAATCCAACATGCTAAGGTTGATTGATGGTGGAAAAGGGGAAACCCCTTACGATTCTTGTGTGGTTCCTTCCATACAGTAAGCCCAGAAGGACGTGTTATCCTAGTCAAATCAATCCTCCAAGCCTTACCAGTATACCAACTTTTTGCATTACATGCCCCCAAGTTGGTTTAAAAAGCTATTATATCTCAATTTCGATATTTTTTATGGAAAGGTGCTAAGAATTCCATGAAATGGTCTTTAGTGTCCTGGGAGAAGATATGTCTTCCAAAGTTAGCACGAGGTTTGGGATTGAGGGATCCTGAAATAATCAACAAATCCATGGGAGAAAAGTTGTGGTGGCACTGGTTGCAAGGGGGAAATGAACTCTAGAAACATGATTTAGGATAGACAATATAGTTTCTTGAACAATTTTAGTTTATATATGTCATTCTAGGAGAAGTGCTACAACCCAGATAAAGAGAAATTTCCAGCAGCCCTAGTTTGGGT
The DNA here is from genome assembly GCA_000404065.3 of Pinus taeda. Taxonomy (NCBI): domain Eukaryota; kingdom Viridiplantae; phylum Streptophyta; class Pinopsida; order Pinales; family Pinaceae; genus Pinus; species Pinus taeda. The sequence continues at coordinate 39,542 of APFE030056086.1, read as the reverse complement.
ACGATTGTTCTCTTTACTGGAATATTTCTGAGAACTAGAAATTCTCGAGGATATAGGTAATTCGATCAGTGATTTTTTAAAACATCCAAAATTACAAGGTGGTGGTATTATTCCTCGTACGCAACAATTTACATATATATGAATATATCCAAACCACTCCCTGAATCAATTGAAATTTAGAACCATGATTAGATCTAGACATAGTCATTAGTTTATCAGCATGTTCCATTTAAATGAAGGAGATTCCATGAATATGGCCACTTGGTTAGACATTTCCCATTAGTCCTAGAGGAAATGTGAGAGAATACTACTCAAAAAGACCCAAAGGGTTTCAAAAAAGTGGTAACCAAAAAGGGGGGAAACTCAACAGCCCAATCAGAGCAGGCGTCACAACATCCAATAGAGAAAGCTCATGAAATTATTGATTTAAATCAGTTCTCAATGTTGGTGGCAGTAGAAGAGGATAAAACACCCTTGGCACAACACATGGAATTCGAGTGACAAGGGGAAAACCATAGAAATAAACCAAACCCTAAGATAAAACCTTCAGAACCTACGTCAAAATTCCCAAAAATAAGAGATCTTCTCATAGATACAAGTTTGACCATGGAATCAAAGGATAAATAAGTGATCATCAATGCAAAAAAGCGCACAGTGATGGAGTTTATCCAAACATGGGCTATAACTGACTAGGATGATATCACGATGGAAAAAAAGCTCCACTATAATTTATCATTTGTATACTTAGTCGCAGCAATGCAAACAAGAACTGGAAAGGAAAAACGAATTCCCAAACTTACTTATTAAAGGCCCTTCTTAGACAAGAAAAGGCCAAGTTCAATCACGAGAACACAGTAGAAAAATAAAGAAGATCACTAGTGAAGTAATCTAGAATGTGGGAGAAATTCTTATCAATTTTAGGAAAGTGTCACTGACATTGGGGTATTTTTTGGCATTCCCACCTCCTTCTCAATGAAAATAATCTCATGGAATATGTGGGGACTCAATAGAAAAGGTAAGTAGAGGTACCTAAGAGATATATTAGCAAAAGATATCATAAATTCTTATTCTGCAAGAAACCAAAGTGTCCAGTGAGAAGGCCCCTGAGATTCCAGACAAATGTTGGAAGGGTTGTGAATCAATGGTTGTAGATGCTAAAGGTAGTGTAGGAGGGCTAACAGACACATGGAACCCCAAGGGGTTTATATTTTAGGATTGTATTTCATGTCAGTGCATCTTATCTGAGAGATTCCACTATGTGGGGGCAAAGGATGAAGTTTTTTTATCAACAGTATATGGCCCCTCTATCCCATGTGAAAAACCAAGTTTTTTGGATGATTTATGTGAAATAAGAAAAATTCATAAGGATGACTTTTGGATAGTGGGAGGTGAATTCTACCTCATCAAAAATATGGGGGAGAAGAAAGGAGGCATTCGTCGTCAAAATTCGATGGCTTTCCTCTTATGGAAACCATCTAAGACCCGAGGGTTATAGATATAGACACAACTAATGGGATATTCACATGTAATAATTGTAGAGGAGGACTTCACCAAGTAGCTAGTCACCTGGATCATTTTTTGCTCTCTTATGACCTGTTAGCGAGAGATATTTTTATGGAGGAGAACATTCTACCCTTCCTAGGGTCTTATCATTGGAAAAACCCTTTGGATCTAGACTTTAAAACAACACCATGTAATCACCCATTCCATTTTGAAAGTTTTTGGATCCATAGTCCAGGTTTATTGACAAAGGAACAAGGTTGGTGGAATGATATTATTGTCCAATGGGGGAAATATATGCATACCTTCCACCTAAAGTTAAAGGAGCTAAAATATAGAATCAAAAATTGGAATAGACTGGCGTTTGGAAAAAATTTATCGAATAAAACAATCTGGAGTCATGCATTTAGGAGATCCAAAAGGAAATTATCTAGGAGGGTTTGTCACAAGCACTGACACTAGAGGACAAGCAATTAATTCACTGCTTAGAGTATAGAACAAAACAAGAGGAAATCATGTGGAAGCAGAAGTCGAGAATATAGTGGCTTTAGGAGGGGGAGTAGAATACAAAATTATTCCATAAAGCCATGGTCAAGCACAAACATCATAATCAAATCTTCTCCCTTATTTAAAATTAAGGTAATTGTGTTCTCCAACATGGGAAATGGAGGAAGAGCTAGTGTCTTGCTACTAAGAAATCCTCATGAAAATGGATCCTGGTAGACAAGAGGCCATTGATCGTATTACAATGCACATTCATAGGCTTATTAACCTAGATAAAAACTTAATGCTAATGAGAGAAATTAATTTTACAGAGGTGGAGTAAGTGGTCAAGGAAATTCCAAACAATAAGGCCCCAGGGCCTGGATGGCTTTACAACTAATTTCTTCAAAGCTTGTTGGTTTTTCATTGTAAAAGAAGTGCATGCTTTAATTGACGAGACATGAAGTCTTCTTTAGGTATGGTTTGGCCTCAATGGCCACTTTCTCACCCTTATCCCCAAGAATGGTAAATCCAATGACCCTAGTGGATTCAATCCTATTATGTTATGTAATGTTGTCTATAAGATTATTTCATCTGCGATTGTTAAATGGATCAACCACTTCTCAACCAAATCATTTCCCCGAAACAAAATGGGTTCATGGAAGGCTGATAAATTTGGCATGGGATTGTCACGACCCATCTAGTAATCCATTTCCTTAAAATATACAAAATCCTTGGCATAATCATCAAGCTTTATCTCTGCAAATATTATGATTGTTTAAACTAGAAATATCTCCTCTTAATCCTTGCATCCTTTGTTTCCTCTCAGCAATGAATTGATTGGATTAAGTCCCTAATCTCCACCCCCTTCTTTTCTATCATGTTGACATGTTCCCTTACATGCACCTTTACGGAATCCTATGGAATTCGTCAAGGTGACCCTTTATCCCATTTTTTGTTCATTCTCGCAATGAAAGGTCTTGGAAGATAAATAAGAGTAGTCGTTAACTGAGGAGCTCTTAAAGGTGTCCACATATTGGGACAAGATTTTCCAATAACACACCAACAATTTGTTGACGACGTCATGCTCTTTAGAGAACCCTCCCTTCATGAAATGAGACTGCTTAATTTCATCCTTACTAATTTCATGGAAGACTCAGGCACTATAATCACTAGAGGTAAGTCCAATATTTTCTTCTTCAACAACAAACATCCCATGCAAATGCACCTTGCACAAATAATGGGATATTAGAGAGGCATTTTTCAGGCTCGATACCTTGGCATTTCACTTGTACTAAATTCCTTACAAGTCTCCTGCTAGTGAGACATATTGCAGAGGATTTCAAAATACACAAAAGGGTTTACATACACATACGAAAAAAATAAGTAAATAATAAATATTTGTCTTCTTATCCCCCACCTAAGAAAATCAAAAAGGAGTGAAGCCCAGTTGTTTATCATTCAGAGAAAAATAGATTTAGAGGGGGATTGGTAGTGACGCAATAAGTCTTATTTTGCCTGATGTTGTTTACAAGCATTTTCCATCGTTGAGAGCCTAAAATATATCTTCCTTTTTAATAGCCTGATATTTCTTTATTTCTACACCTACCATAAAAGGAACCCTCTAATCCCATGTTTCTCGCTTCTCATTAGACTATAAAAAATCCTCAGTGTTATGTGGTCTTTTAGTAGTGGTTGTAGTGCACCAAGGCAGCCTAGACACGGACATCCAACATGCTAAGGTTGACTGAAGGTGGACGAGGGGAAACCCCACACGATTCGTATGTGGTGCCTTCTTGTCTTTAAACCTAGAAGGATGTGTTATTCTAGTAAAATCAGCCCTCCAAGCCTTACCAGTATACCAACTTTCAGTGCTACCTTCCCCCAAGTTGGTTCATAAAGTAATATCTAAGTTTCCAAATTTCTTATGGCAAAGTGCTAAGCATGCCAAGAAGTGGGCTTTAGTGTCCTGGGAAAAGTTATGTCTTCCAAATTTGGCAGGAGGTTTGGGATTGAGGGATCCAAAAATAATCAACAAAGCCTTGGGAGCAAAGTTGTGTTGGCACTAGTTGCAAGGCGGACATGAACTATAGAAACATATTTGGGATAGAAAAATATAGTTTCTTGAACAATGTGGGTTTATTTATGTAATTCTAGGAGGAGTGCTACAACCTAGATAAAGAGTAATTTATAGTAGCCCCATTTTGGGTATGATTTTTCTCTTTACTAGAATATTTCAGGGAACTAGACATTCTCAAGGGTTTATGCAATTCCATCGATTATTTTGTGAAAATCTCCAAAATTACAAGGTGGCAACAGTATTCCTTGTACGCAAGAATTTACATATATATATATGAATATCTCCAAACCACTCCCTGAATATGTTGACATTGAGAACCATGATGAGATCTAGACACAATCATTAACTTATGACCATGTTCCATTTAAATGTATGAGATTTCATGAATATGAAAATTTGGTTAGAGACTTCCCATTAGTCCTAGCGGAAATTCGAGATAATACTACTCAAAAAGAACCAAAGGGTTTACAGAAAGTGGTAACCAAAAAGAGGGAAAACTCAAAAACCCAATCAGAGCAGTCGTCACAACATCCAATAGTGAAAGCTCGGGAAATTCCTAATTCAAGTCAATTTTGAATGTTGGTGGCAATAGAAGAGGATACAACGCCATTGGAGAAATCCATGGAAGTTGAGTGATGGGGGGGAACCCTAGAGATAAACCAAACCCCAAGAGAAAATATTCAGAAGCTACATCAAAATTCCCAAAAATTATAGATCTTCTCACAGATACCAGTCTAACCATGGAAGAAAAGGACAAACAAGTGATCCTCAGTGCGGACGAGTGCACAATGATGGGGATTATCAAAACATGGGCTAGAGTTGACTTGGATAATATCCCGATAGAACAAAAGCTCCACTACGATCATTTTTATACCCAGATGTGGCAATGCAAATAAGAACATGAAGGGGGAAACATAATCCCCAACTTAGTTATTAAAGGCCCTTCTCATACTAGTAAATGTGAAGGTAAAATTAGAAGATAACGCGGTAGAAAAGGCAAGAAGTCCAATAGTGAAGTAATCCATAATGTGGGATAAATTCTTTTCAATTTTAGAAAAGTTGCACCGATATCAAGGTATTTTCTGGTAGTCCCACCTCTTTCTCAATGAAATAGTCTCGTGGAATATGTGGTTCCTCAATAGAAAATGTACCTAAGAGATATATTAGCAAAAGAGAAATCATAAATTCTTATTCTGCAAGAAGTTAAAGTTCTTAGTGAGAAGGTCCTTGAGATTCCGGACAGGTGTTGGAAGGGTTGTGAATCAATGGTTGTAGATGTTAAAGGCACTGGGGGTGGGGGGGATAACAAACACTTGGAAACCCAAGGAGGTTGTATTTTAGGATTGGATTGTGTGCCAGTGCATCTTATCTGGGCAATTCCACTTTGTGGGGGCAAAGGATGAAGTATGTTTATCAACAGTTTATGGCCCCTCTATCCCAGGTGAAAAACCAGGTTTTTTGGATGATTTATGTGAAATAAGAAACATTCATAAGGATGACTTTTGAATAGTGGGAGGTGAAGTCTACCTCATCAAAAATATGAAGGAGAAGAAAGGAGGCATTTTCCATCTAAATCTAATGTAATAACACTTTAGGAAACCATCTACAATCTAAGGGTCACAAATATAGACACAACTAATGGGATATTCACATGGAATAATCATAGAGGAGGACGTCACCAGGTAGCCAGTTGCCTGGATCATTTTCTACTCTTTGAGCACCTATTAGGGAAAGATATTTTTATGGAGGCAGACATTCTACACTTCCTAGGGTCTAGTCATTGACCAAACCCTTTGGAGATAGACTTGAAAACAACCCCACGTAATCTCCCATTCCATTTTGAAAAAATTTGGCTCCAAAATCCATATTTCTTGACAAAGGAAGAAGGTTGACAAAAGGATATTATTTCCCAGCTGCGAAATCAGATGCATACCTTCCACTTGAAGTTAAAGGAGCTAAAATATAGAACCAAAAATTGGAACAGACCGAAGTTTGGAAACGTTTTATCAGATAAAACCAATATGGATGCATGCATGTAGGAGATCTAACAATAAATTATCTAGGAGGGTTGCTCACAAGCACTAACACTAGAGGGCAAGGAATTAACTCACTTCTTAGAGTAGCAATGAAAACAAGAGGAAATCATGTGGAAGCAGAAGCCAAGAATCCAGTGGCTTCAGGAGGGGGAGTAAAATAAAAATGTCTTCCATAAATCCATGGTCAAGCACAAACATCATAATCGAATCTTCTCCCTTACTTAAAAAGAAGGTAATTGTATTCTCCAACATGAGGAAATGGAGGAAGATTTAGTTCCTTACTACCAGGAAATACTCATGGGAATGGACCCTAATAGAGAAGAGGTCATTGATAGTATTACAGTGCACATTCCTAAGCCTATTAACCCTAAAAAAAACTTAACACTAATGAGAGAAACTAATTTTCCATAGGTGGAGGAAGTTGTGACGGAAAATCCTAGTAATAAGGCCTCAGGCCTTTATGGATTTACAACTAATTTCTTCAAATCTTGTTGGTTATTAATTGTAAAATAAGTGCATGATTTAGTTAATAAGTCATGAATTCTTCATTAGGTATGGTATGGCCTCAATGGCCCCTATCTCACCCTTATCCCTAAGAATGGTAAATCCAATGACCCTAGCAGATTCAATCCTATTGTGTTATGTAATGTTGTGTATAAGATTATTTCATTTCTTATTGTTAAATGGATCAACCACTTCTCACCTAAATCATTTCCCTATAAAAAATTGGGTTCGTGGAAGGCTAACATATTTTTCATGGGATAGTCACAACCCATCAAGTATTCCATTCTCTTAAAACATACAAAAGTCTTGGCATAATGATCAAGCTTGATCTTTGCAAATCTTATGATCGTTTAAACTAGAAATACCTCCTCTAAATCTTTGCATCCTTTGTTTCCTCTCATCAGTGGATTGATTGGATTGAGTACCTAATCTCCACCCCATTATTTTCTATCTTGTTGATTGGGTCTTGTACATGCACCTTTAGGGCATCCTAGGGCATTCTCAAGGTGGCCCTCTATCCCCGTTTCTATTCATTTTCGCAATGAAAGGTCTTGGAATATATATAAGAGCATTCGTTAACCAGGGAGCTCTTAAAGGTGTCCACATATGTGTATAGGATTTTCTAATAACACACCAACAATTTTATAACGACATCATGCTCTTTAGAGAACCCTCCATTCAAGAAATGAGAATGCTTAATTCGATCCTTACTAATTTCATGGAGGACACGGGCACTATAATCAATGGAGATAAGTCCAACATTCTTCTTCAACAATAGATAGCCCACGCAAATTCACTTTGCACTACTAATGGGAAATCAGATAGGCAACCTTCTGGCATGATAGCTTGGCATTTTGCTTGTCGTGAATTCTTTACAAGTCTCCTACTGGAAAAACATATTGCAAAGGATTTCTATATACACAAAAGGGTGTACATATATAGACGAAAAATAAGTAAATAATAAGTATTTGTCTTATCAGCCCCCACCTAAGCAAATAAAAAGGAGTGAAGCTCGACTTTATATCATTCGGAAATAAAGAGATTTAGATGGGGATTGTTAGAGACGTGATAAGTCTACTTTTTGCAGATGTTTGCAATCATTTTCTATTGCTAAGAGCCTAAAATATATATTCCTTTTAATAGCCCACTATTTATTTATTTCCAGACCTACCATAAAAGTAACCCTCCTATCCCATGTTTCCCACTTTTCAATATTCTCTAGAAAATCCTCAGTGTTATGTCTGGTATTTTAGTAGTGGTCATAGCGCACCAAGGGAGCATAGGTGCGAACATTCAACATGCTAAAGTTGAAAAATAGTGGATGAGGGGAAACCCCCAGTGATTCTCGCGTGGTGCCTTCTAGTCTTTAAGCATAGAAGGATGTGTTATCCTAGTCAAATCGGTCCTCCAAGCCTTACCAGTATACCAACTTTCATTATTACTTGGGCCCAAGTCGATTTATAAAGCTATTATATATAAGTTTTGATATTTCTTATGGAAAGGTGCTAAGCATGCTAGGAAGTGGGCTTTGGTGTCCTGGGAGAAGCTATGTCTTCTAATGTTGGCAAGAGGTTCGGGATTGAGAGATCCCGAAATAATCAACGAAGCCTTGGAGAAAATTTTTGTTGGCACTGATTGCAAGGGGAACATGGACTCTAGAAACATATTTGGGATAGAAAATATAGTTTCTTGAATAATGTTGGTTTATTTATGTCATTTTGGGAGTAGTGCGACAACCCAGATAAAGATTAATTTCTATTAGCCCCAATTTGGGTATGACTATTCTCTTTACTATAATATTTATGGGGATCAGACATTATTGAGGGCATAAGCAATTACATCAGTGATTTTGTGAAAATCTCCAAAATTACAAAGTAGAGGCAATATTCCTCGTATGAAAAAATTTACATATATATGAATATCTCCAAACCACTCCATGAATCGATTGACATTGAGAACCATGATGAGATATGGACACAGTCATTAGCTTATGAGCATGTTCCATTTAAATGTAGGAGATTCCATGAATATGGAAACTTGGTGAAATATTTCCCATTAGTACTAACGGAAAGTTGAGAGAATACTACTCAAAAAGACCCAAAGGGTTTTCGAAAAGTGGTAACAAAAAAGGGCAAAAACTCAAAAACCCAATTGGAGCAGTCGTCGCAGCATCCAATAGTGAATGCTCAGGAATTTCCTGTTAGAAAATTATATATTACAAAGCAATGGAACACATAAAATATTGTGGAAACATAAACATAGAAAACACATAAAACAAGAGAGATAAAGATATATTTGGTTCACCCAAATTGGGCTACGTCCATGCAGAAACAACCAATCCTTCCTTTTATATTATCCAGCAAAATGAATAGATATAACCTACAAGAGATCCGTTGTAATTTCCTCTTCACTCCCACAAATCCTCCTCTCTCTCTCACTCAGAATAATCATACACATCTACAATACAATTCCATCATATAAATTGAGGATTTCCTTCTAGGTAAAAAACCCTATATTAACATAACTTCTATAGTTCGATCATCTGCCTAATGTACAACCTAGATTGACTATGAAATTAAAATATTTTACGAGGTAAATTTTCATCTGTTTTTAGCTTAGGGGGCGTTGTCCCTGAACCCCCGCCAAGGGGGGGCTCATAAAATCATTGTCGCCCCCGGCGGGACCCCCCTTGATGGTAATTAAACAGGCAGTGTTGCGGCTCCGTTAGGAACAGGGATCCAATGTCGTTGAAAAAATCAAATCCTGAAGAATCGGGAATATAATCAAGCTCCACACCGAACATTTACTTATTCAATTCAGTTCTCAATGTTGATGATAGTAGAAAAAGATACAACACCCTTGGAGCAGCCCATGGAAGTCGAGCGAAAAGGGGGAAACCCTAGAGATAAACCAAACCCTGAGAGAAAATCTTTGGAAGCTACATCAAAATTCCCAAAATTCATAGAGTTGATCACAACTACAATTCTAACCATGGAATAAAAGGAAAAACAAGTGATCCTCAGAGTAGATGAGCGCATAATGATGGATTTTATCAAAACATGGGCTAGAGCTTCCTAGGATGATATCCCGATGGAACAAAAGCTCCACTATTATCATTTGTATACTCAATTGCGACAATGAAAACAAGAACAAGAAGTGGGAAGCAAATTCTCCAACTTAGTTATTAAATTCCCTTCTCAGAAAAGCAAAGGCAAAGGTCAAATCACAAGAGAATGTGATAAAAAAGGCAAGAAGACCACTACTAAAGTAATCCAGAATGTGGGAGAAATTATTATCAATTTTAGGAAAGTTGCACTGATATTGAGGTATTTTTCAGTAGTCCCACCTCCTTCTCAATGAAAATGGTCTCATGGAATATGCGGGGCCTCAATAGAAAAAGTAAGTAGAGGTATGTAACAGATATTTAGCAAAAGATAAATCATAAATTCTTATTCTGCAATAAAGCAAAGTGTCCAGTGAGAATGTCCCTAAGATTCCAAACAAATGTTGGAAAGGTTGTGAATCAATGGTTGTAGATGCTAAAGTCAGTGTGTGAGGGTTATCAGTCGCTTGGAACCACAAGGAGGTTGTATTTTAGGATTGGATTGTGTGTCAGAGCATCTTATCCAGGTGATTACACTGTGTGGGGGCAAAGGATGAATTTTGTTTATCCACAATATATGGCCCCTCTAACCCAAGTGAAAAAACTACGTTTTTTGGATGATATATTCGAAATAAAAAGCATTCATAAGAATGACTTTTGGATAGTGGAAGGTGAATTATACCTCATTAAAAATATGGAGGAGAAGAAAAGAGGCATTCTCTATCTAAATCGTATGGCCTACCTCTTTAGGGAAACCATCTAGGATCTGAGAGTTACTGATATAGACACAACCAATGGGATATTCACATGGAATAATCATAGAGGAGGACATCACCAAGTAGCCAGTAGCCTGGATCATTTTATGTTATCTGAGGACCTGTTAGGGAGAGATATTTTTGTGGATGTAGTCATTCTACCCTTCCTAGGATCTGTTCATTGGCCAAATCCTTTGGAGCTAGACTTGAAAGTAACCCCACGTAATATCCCATTCCATTTTGAATTTATTTTTTCTCTAGAATCCAAATTTCTTGACAAAGGAATAAGGTTGGTAAAAGGATATTATTATCGAGGGGCAGAATCAGATACATGCCTTCCACCTGAAGTTTAAGGAGCTAAAATTTAGAATCAAAAATTAGAATAGATCAAAGTTTGGAAATGTTTTATCGGATAAAACCAATCTGGATGCATGCATGTAGGATATCTAACAGGAAATTATCTAGGATGGTTTCTCACAATAACTGACACTAGAGGACAGGCAATTAATTCACTGCTTAAATTAGTGACGAAAACAAGAGGAAATCATGTGGGAGAAGTCAAAAATCTAGTGGCTTCAGGAGGGGGAATGGAATAAAAAATTCTTCCATAAAGCCATGGCCAAGTACAGACGTCATAATCGAATCTTACCCCTTACTTCAAAAGAAGGTAATTGTATTCTCCAACATGAGGAAATGGAGGAAGAGCTAGTGTCTTACTATCACGAAATGCTCACAGAAATGGACCCTGATAGAGAAGAGGCCATTGATCGTATTACAGTGCACATTTGTAAGATTATTAACCCAGATAAAAACTTAGTGCTAATGAGAGAAATTACTTTTCTAGAGGTGGACGAAGTGGTGAAAGAAATGCCAAACAATAAGGCCCTAGGCATGGATGTCTTTACAACTAATTTCTTCAAATCTTGTTGGTTGTTCATTGTAAAATAAGTACATGCTTTAGTTGAGGATTCATGAAGTCTTCATTAGGTATGGTTTGGCCTCAATGGCCCCTTTCTCACCCTTATCCCCAAGAATGGTAAATCCAATGACCCTATAGGATTCAATCCTATTGTGTTATGTAATGTTGTGTATAATATTATTGCATCTGTGATTGTTAAATGGATCAACCACTTCTCAACCAAATCATTTCCGTGGAAAAAATAGGGTTCATGGAAGGTTGACAATTTTTTCATGGGATAATCATGACCCATCAAGTATTCCATTCCCTTAAAAGATATAAATGCCTTGGCATGATGATCAAGCTTGATCTCTACAAATATTATGATCATTTAAACTGAAAATATTTCCTCTGAATCCTTACATCCTAAGGCATTCGTCAAGGTGACCCTTTATCCTCGTGTATGTTCATTCTCGTAGGGAAAGGTCTTAGAAGATATATAAGAGTGGTCGTTAACCGGGGAGCTCTTAAAGGTATCCACATATTAGGATAGGACAACACACCAACAATTTGTTGACGACATCATGCTCTTTAGAGAATCCTCCCTTCAAGAAATGAGAATGATTAATTCCATCCTGACTAATTTCATGGAAGACTCGGGCATTATAATTAATGGAGATAAGTCCAACATTTTCTTCTTCAACAACAGACAGCCTATGTAAGTACAACTTGCACAAATAATGGAATATTAGATAGGCAGCCTTCTAGCCCGAAACCTTGGCATTTTGCTTATCGTGAATTCCATGCAAGTCTCTTGTTGGCGAGACATATTGCAGAGGATATCTAAATACATAATAGTGTGTACATACATAGACGAAAAAATAAGTAAATAATAAATATTTGTCTTATCATCCCCCACCTAAGCAAATAAAAAAGGAGTGAAGCCCAAATTTATATCATTTGGAGAAAAAGATATTTAGAGGGGGGTTGTTAGAGACGTGGTAAGTCTACTTTTTCCTGATGTTGTTTGCAAGCATTTTCCATCACTGAGAGCCTAAAAGATATCTTCCTTTTACTAGCCCACTATTTCTTTATTTCTACACCTGCCATAAAAGGAACCCTCCTATTCCATGTTTCCCATTTTCCAATAATCTCTAGAAAATCCTCAGTGTTATGTATGGTCTCTTAGCAGTGGTCACAGCGTGCCAAGGGAGCATAGGCGTGGACATCCAACATGATAAGGCTGACCGACAGTGAATGAGGGTAAACCCACTGTGATTCTCTTATGGTGCCTTCCAATCTTTAAGCATATAATTACATGTTATCCTAGTCAAACTAGTCCTCCAGGCTTTACCAGTATACTAACTTTCAGTATTGCCTGTACCCAAGTCAGTTTATAAAGCTATTATTCTAAGTTTCGAGATTTCTTATGGCAAGGTGCTAAGCATGCTGGGAAGTGGGATTTGGTTTCTTGTGAAAAGGTATGTCTTCCAAAGTTGGTAGGGGGTTTGGGATTGAGGAATCCCGAAATAATAAATAAGGGAGCAAAGTTGTGGTGGCATTGGTTTTAAGGGGGACATGAACTCTTAAAACATATTTGGGATAGAAAATATAGTCAATATAGTTCCCAAGTGGAGAGATTAAGAACCTATGCTTATCCTTTAGGCTCGTCTATTTTCAACTTAGCCCAAGAGAACAAACACTTGATACAAGAATACGCCTTTTGGGAGATCCATGATGACGGGATGACGTAGCTCTAGGAGGAAGCATGGAAACAACATCCCCGCTTAGGAGATCGAGAGGACTTAAGAGATCTAAAGCTTTTCACCATCAATTATGGAGCCAACAACATGGTAGACTTCTAGAAGGTGAGCTAATCTCATACCTCCTAACAAGACTAGAAAACTCGGGAAAATTGGCTTGATGATCAGGCATTACACCTATAGCATATACTAGGCCAATGCCTTCATGATATAAGATCCAATTCACCTTAGATCCAAGAAAGCTTCGATGGGGACATAAGTAAAAAGGCATCTTTACATTATAGTAAGATTATGTCATTCTGGTTGGTCATTGAAATATTCTTGGAGAACCCATTTGGCGTAGGACCTTGACTCAAAACTTGTGGGTGAAGGTAGCTCATTTTCTATGTCTAATTAGGCGAAGGAAACTTCTAACGTGGGATCATATATAGAAAAAAGGAATTATTAGACCCTCAATGTGTCTCCTTATTAGAGAGCAGGAGGAAATGATGAACCATATTTTGAACACTTATCCTTTTATTGAGGACATATGGAACTAGGTCCTTCATCTATTTCTACATTTCGATCGCTCTCCTAATACCCTGATTGAAACTCTGAAAAATTGGTGTCAATCGCTCTTTAACAACCCTATTTTCAATAGATCATAGACATTAGTTGGTAGATTTGTACTTTGGATTATGTGTAAGGAGAGGAATAGGAGGATCTTCAAGAACCAAAGGACTTCACAGGACTTCATCTAGCAGACCATTAAAAGGAACTTAAAAGAGACTATCTTCTCAGAATCCTGGCTCTTATAGGATTGGGAGGTTAGTCAATAAGACGAGTGTATTCCTAACGCTTTGGAAATATCTCATGATATGGTAGCCTGAGGCAAGTGCAATCATAAATCAAACCTCAGGCCTTCCCAATCACTCTTTTCTCTCCTTCCCCCTAGCTTTATCAAGATAAACTTTGACTAAGCTTCTAAAGGCAAGTTAGGCTCACTTGGGTATGGAGAAATCTTCAAGGATTGGTTTGGAAATCCTCTAAGGATATATGCTGGAAATTGTGGCTTCACTAGTAACAATGTAGTTAAATTTATTACCCTGGAGAGAGGCCTCAAGGTCTCAAGTGAAGAGGTTTTTCTAATATTCAACTGGATGGGGATTCCCAACTAGTTGTATCTACATCCTAGAAACATATCTATGGTACCCCAGTGGATAAAGTAGTCAAGAGTTTGGCACCTCCAACTTTTGGTGTCCCGGATCCAACAGTTGTTATCTACCTTCCCATATGTAATCACATCACATTCTCGTAGGAATAAGAATAAGGCGGTAGATCTACTAGATAAGTGGGCATGTCAAGAGTGAGATCTAAGCTTCAAATTTGCTTCACCAATGCAAACCTGACTCATGTCGTCTAATCAAATGAACACCATTCTGGAGGAGCATAAAGTTTCCCTAATGGGGGTGGACAAGCAGAGAGGAAGGGATCTTGAGGGGGTACCCACCACCCTACTAGATCCCACAACAATTAAGGTGGGGAGTGGTGTTCCATGCCTCCCCTGTGCACAAATAATGTGAGATTAATATTCATAAATGATGCAGCCTATCAAATCAACTCATTCGTTTTCGATGGAGATGATGCAGTGGAGGGAGGAGCAAAGGTTTCGTTGATGGTTGGGACTTTGGCCTTGTGTCTCTATGATTTGAATTGCATTTTTCCATTATGGTCCCTAGTTGGCTTTGAACGAATTTGCAGTGGAATCTAGTGGTTGGGAAATTTCTACATAGTGAAACCTTGAGGAAGGATTTCTTTGGCTCATGCATGTGTGGCCTCAGCCAGAGGGGGGAGAGCATATACACTCATAGAACGGACACTGGGAAACACCAAAATCATGGTCTCATTACTCTGGGAGGTTACTAGACACTAGGCAACGTAGCCTTGATAGAAGACTCAGGGCACTTTGATTTCTCTCGTGAGGCAATTCTAACTGCCTAGCTCTTTCGATGTGCACCCATTATTTATGGCATTCCTTTTCACTCTACTATTCTTGTGGTGTGCATTGGTTTATAAACTCGGGTCTATCTGTCATAAGCCTCTATCTCCAAATTGTGTTTCTAGGTGTATGGACATTTTTTGTTTAGGGCTCTAGTAGAGGCTATCCTCTTAATTCAGTCAAGACAGATTAGTATTCCAAAGGATTAGGCATAGTTTTATTCTTTCCAATGGGTAGTCAAATTCCAGGAGAAGATCTCCATTCTAGGGGTTGGGTGCAGGGCTAGGGTTATGAGTGTTATTGGAAGAATTAACATAAGGGAGGCTTTAGTGAATCATGCAGTGAATTCCCCTCTTAGCCTGTTTCCTAATTGCAACCATACCACGCTAGGAGGCCTATCTAGCAGGATGACCAAAATGACTCGTCAATAAGGTCATTGTCACCAAGGAAAGGGGGAACATGGGAAATCAATTCATGGCCAACCTAATCTGTCTCAGGTTGATGTTCAGGCCCTGGAGGCGACTGCCACTTTTTAGACCACAACCTCTCTTGACACCCAAGTTGATATTCAAATATTGGAGCGAACAATGAATAAGGAAAGACAATCTCTCTCTGATTCAAAACTTATAGAAGAAGTCTCTCACTAGTTACCCAACCCTAGTCACACTAGGGGAAGAAGATAACAATATGTCCATTCGGTCACCTTACACTATCAGCTCAAGACTTTTTTCAAACAAGTCCTCAAGGAAAAACATGAGGATCGTAATGAAATTATTTCATTCCTTCATAATCTAAAAAGAAACCAGTGGTGGATGCAAGACATTCTGGCTCATTTGGAGGTTTGTATGAACTATTTGGATGCTCATTTGGAGCATATGGAGTGGCACATTCAGTGCAAATTCCCACAACCACCACCCTTAGGTTCTAGCCTGGCTAATTGTGTGTATATACCTTCTTTTGATGCATAATGAATTGAGGATGCGTACTAATCTTGTTGATCTACTAGTTTATGGGATCTCTCTTGTTTTGGCTCTCTCAATATTTTTTGGCTACTAGTAAAATTCCAGGGAATCAGCTATTGGCCAATAAATCTAGTAGGAATGAGGTTGGCAGAATTTTGAAAAGTTGTAGATAGTTATGTAAATTTTTGGCTTAATGAAAATCATTGATTGTAACATACCCCCTGCCTCAACTGATGGTAGAAGGAGCTAGTTACTATGATGACCCTACTCCCATTGTCATGTTATGGAAATGGGATCTAAATTTATCGACCTTTTTCAACCTTCTCAAAATGATAAATGGGTGACATGATGCAGGAGCATAAGGCTTGAAGACAAATTCAAGGAACTATTCCAAAAATACAAAAAACATATTACAGGCAAAGGAGTGGGATCCTTTAGCCATCAATTCCCATGTTTTCCTAGTTAAGCATAGAATTAGAATCTAGGATTTGATCATGATGTAATAAATTTTAGTTAGTTAATTGTAGTGGAGATTCTCAAGGAGAATGTCTCGCAGGACAGATAAGGTCAATAAATTTTAGCCTTTGAATTAGGATCTGGTTGTTAGGATGAACCAGTACTTATGTAACTTTTGTAGAATTTTGCAGAATTTTGCAGAATTTTTCCTACAAATCAGCTAGCTTTGATACCATGTAGAACTTTTTCTACAAATCAACTAGCTCTAATACCATGTAGAAATTTCCCCCCTGCAGATCAACCTGGTAATGCAATGTACTAAAGCAAAACACTTGATCTACTTCTACAAACAATTCAGCGGAAGCTTAATCAACCATGATCAACATCAATAAGAACACATATAACTGATAAGAAGGAACCAATCACACATAACACAGAAGAATTTACCCGGGGAAAGCACCTGCCTAAAACCCCATCTTTGTATTATCATACAAGTGGAAATATAGTCTGGATTACACAAAGCCTTAGCTCGGGAGCTATCCAACTCTCAATACAATCCCTCTGCTGCTCATAGATAGTCAAAGGATCCTCACAAACCTTCTCCTCTGCCCTCCAAGCCTCCTATTTCCTTGTGCAGTTTCCTTGAGGTCCAATGCTGCCACTTGTGTGAATTAGCTTCTTCACACACTCACTAACCTCTGATCTAACTACACAAACTTGAAGGAGATAAATCCTCATCATGGATGAGCTTCCTTTATAGGAAAAATATTCATCCAACTGATAGTACACTGTCCCTTCTCTGACCTCAACTGGGTCTCTATCTGAACTGCCATTCATCAGTTATCCATGAGAGAATACTTAGTTATCTGAAAATAACAGTTGTCACATACATGCAAGCATCAACAAACTGTATCTCATTAATTTAACAACTTGTTAAATTAATCTAACTGAACTTGACTAAGTCAACTGATCCTCTCAATATAGAACTCATCCTTAATTCCTCAATCAATGGAGCAAATCAAGGACACATTCCCCAATCAGTGGAGAAAATATTGCATGTTCTCACAAAGACTTCAAGTTTGATTTTTCTTAACTAAAGTACTCATGGAGAATTAATTAATTAATATTCAAACTGCCGATAAGACCAAATTTGAATTTTACTTCCTATTTAGACCAGGGACTGTCTAAAAATAGGAATCCAACTTGAACTGCTAAAAATAGAACTTCTATTTTTAGCACTTCCATTTTTCATTCCCTGTTGCCCAATCCAGCACTGATGCCCAAACTACTATTTTTAGCGGTGTTATTTTTAGCACTTTTATATTTAGCAATTTCTTGTTGCCAATTTTCAACACTCCCTCTCAACAAGAAAGGCTTCCTCTCGAACTCGATCCTGTACCTCTGGAATGTTCTGCATGCAACACATCTACCAAGTGTGGTTGCTCCAGCAACTATCGGAACAAAAAAAAACTCCCAACTGACCACTTTGTTGGGCTAAAAATATACTCTGATGCTGAAGCTCTACCTACTGCTGACAAGTGCTCCCTCTCTGACCTCTGTGCTACTGCAACATCTCCATGCATCTCGCACTGTTGCACCCTTCTCTGTGCTACCCTGCACAGTGAAACACACTTGTGCCTCTTGCATTGTTGCAGCCTACATGCTCTGCGCTGTCCTAGGATTCGCTACATTGTAGCTCTCTCTGCCACTCCATCCGCATCTGTCTCTACCCAATTAGTCAATTCCTGCTACTCCACATCGCGGCTCCCATAGCAAGGTCTCATCTAAGAGGTTGGGTACCTCAAGGATCTTGCCCCTCCTCCATGGGATGATCACTCCACATCGCCCCACCTCATACCTGGAGGTATGGCTACATGTGATCCCTCTCCCCACCTGGCTTGAAGTTTCCCCCTACTAGAGGTCTCTGCATGAGTAGATGTCTCTACTCGATCTCCTCTCAACTTCCCCTGTTGTGGCTGCTCCACAACCTCCTGAAGTTGCTGCACCAATCGTGGCTCCTCCACAATTGTTTGAGACTTCTTCTGGTGCTGCATGTTGAGAGGTAATATACTTTCCCTCTCAACCAACAAGTCTCTAACCTTTGCCTTGCTCCTCAAGGCTTTGCATGCATCTTGTACCTCAAGTGCATACAGGTTCTTGGCTAGCACACCAATCTATTTCCACTTTCCTGTCGTCACGAAATTTTCTAGAAAAAGAGCTGATTTTAAATCAACGATATCTCCCTCATTCGAACTCTGATTCAGCCTATTTTTTTTTTTATTTTGGGTATTTTTCCGCAAGGAATCTAAATCTGCTATTTGTTTCTAAAAATTTTGTACAAATTTTTTCAGATATGCTCTGCAAACTCTCGGCCCAAAACTCAAAACTTTAAAATCTCCTCTAGTATATTGTTCTTCCTTGATCACCTATGCTCTGATACCATGTAGAATTTTGTAGAAATTTTCCTGCAAATCAGCTAGCTTTGATACCATGTAGAACTTTTTCTACAAATCAGCTAGCTTTGATACCATGTAGAAATTTCCCACCTGTAATCAACCTGGTAATGCAATGTACTAAATAAAAACACTTGATCTACTTCTACAAACAATTTAGCGGAAGCTTAATCAACCATGAACAACATCAATAAGAACACATATAATTGATAAGAAGGAATCAATCACACATAACACAGAAGAATTTACCCGGGGAAAGCACCTGCCTAAAACCCCATCACTGTATTATCATACAAGTGGAAATATAGTCCGGATTACACAAATCCTTAGCTCGGAAGCTATCCAGCTCTCAGTACAATCCCTCTGCTGCTCATAGATAGTCAAAGGCTTCTCACAAACCTTCTCCTCCGCCCTCCAAGCCTCCTATTTCCTTGTGCAGTTTCCTTGAGGTCTAGTGCTGCCACTTGTGTGAATTGGCCTCTTCACACACTCACTAACCTCTGATCTAACTACACAAACTTGAAGGAGATGAATCCTCATCATGGATGAGCTTCCTTTATAGGAAAAATATTCATCCAACTGATAGTACA
>APFE030056086.1:0-18782 GCA_000404065.3 Pinus taeda | reverse complement strand
CATTTTATGTATGCACGTGCAGGACTTCCATGGCCACATCACCCCACTGCATAAAACCCCAACGGGCTCCCACACTGCTTCCAGCTAAAACTTATGGGGACATTCCCTCCAGACTATGTGGCGATGCACACCTTGTTGTAGGACTTAACCTCCCCCTTGATCCATAAGAAACCACCTTCACACGAAGAGGCACTCATACTCATTGAGATGGGCCAATGCGCCTTGTTATCCCAAGACCTAAATCCTAGGCATTCTATTGTGTGCTCTGTCCAAAATCTCCAAGGAATTAGGTCTCAGGTGACATCACTAGTCATAAATGTAAAGGTGGCACCATCTTACATCACAATTTTGACAAATATTGGATCTCGTGTAATCTTTGAACCCCTACCATTCATGGATTTCTTGTTCTATACGAATTGAGAATTTTCTACCTTGTTGACATAAGCACCCGCACTGAGGCCCACCATGCCACGTCATCTTAGGGATTTTATCCTGGTAGTTCCTCCTTTGCACTCCATTTGAAACCCTCAAGAAGAAACCTATGGGGTCTTCAAATGGCCATGGGTTCTTTCCCATCAACGACCTAGATATCCCTTAATTACACACTTGGTCTCTGCTCCTAGTCACCTGACTTTTCAAGTTTGACCCTCTTGGCTCCTCGAAGTCATAATTTTCTAGCTTTGCGGCCTTTGCAATATGAGAATATTTTGGCCTTTCTGCCCTTAGAACTCAATCATGGTAGTTCTATTGCACAAGGCCTATGATGCCTTGGTGTCCAAGCCCTTAGATTTCAAGACTCAACTACGCTTAATGCATATGCACATAAATATGCATAAGGCTTCAACATGGTGGTTTTTTAAGGAATTAGTCCAGTCTTGGTTGTGATGGTTCTGATAAAATTTGGGGCCTGAGACCAACATTTGGTCTATCATAAATATGGGTTCATAGGCCCCTTGGCCTATAGGATGCAGATCATTTTTGCATATATGCATATATGTTATACACATAGATACAAACAAGTGTAATCACTTTGAGCTTAAATACAACTCAACCAAGCGTGAGTTTACGCATTTACATATTGCCACAAGTAGGCTTCTGAACTTAATAAACAGAGATCTCAAACATTTCAATGTAATAATCCAATTATAAACAGAGGCTACCCATCTCTTCAAATTTAGGTAACTGAGTTTAATTTTTTTCATCCCAAAAACATTCACAAGGAATGAATCGTTTCATAAAATATTTACACTAGATAGTGACAATTTCTTACTCATTCAAGAAACAACACTCCTTAACATCAATATAGAATTAACTCAACACAATACATAAAGACATAATAATCACCAGCAAAAAACATAAGAGTAAACTTATCCTATAATATATATGGAAATTGAGAGTGGGACTCTAACTCCTTACCCAACCATAGACAAGTTACATCCATTGTTAATTGTAGTTGTAACACCTAAGCCAGATTCTAGTGCTTGAGGTGGAGCACTTTTGAGGGAAAACTTCAACCAATAATGACAATTGAAATAATATGTCGCAAGGCCACTCTACCTTCATCCACCAGCTACACAATTTTCCACTCAATCTTTCCATATCCTTCGGACAAAATCAACATCCATAATACACAGAATAGAGAGTCTCAACTCACTATCAGGATAAGAGAGTCCACATCAAAGAAAGGTTCACTAGTGGATAAGCTACTGATGGGTAAAGAGTTCACCTCTCCAAGTGTTTCATCAGTGAGTCAAGCACTAGATCTTCAACCCCAAGGTAACTCCTAGTGATTCATTAGCCCTAACAAGCACTGAAGTGTCTCTTCCCAATCCAGTAGGTTCATCAATACACAAGCTTCCATTGGGTTCTTCATCCTTCAAACAAACCATTGTTCTCTATATTGCCTTCACCCAACAAGCCTCTTTGAGGGTTGCTCAGTTGGTTTACTTCCCCATAGCTCGACCATTTTGTGCTCTAATCATTGCTTTGCTAGTTCTCTTACACCGTCGATCTTTGGAGGAATTTCTCCCATTATTCACCATTGTTTTCTTGTATTATGTATATCTAAGAAAAAATTCTCCTCCACTGTCTATGTGCATGCATGAGAATGTGTTCTCTATGCCCCCTGTTCATCGACTTGATTTCATTCCTTTCTCAACAAAGCAACCATTTGTATATTTCAAAGCCCCATGTAGTCAACCTCCCCTAGGACAACACAATCCATTCTTCCTTTCTTTTAATGATTTGTCCTTTGTTGCTTGCTTTTGAGAATTGAGGACACTTGGGTCTGTCTTTTTACATTTCAGTTTATTAATTGCATAGTCATCCCATTTAAAATTCTCAGCCAACCCATGGTTGATGTATTTAATTTCACTAATTCCTAAAGAAATCTCCCTCCCTAAGCAACTAGAATGTGTGTCCATTTATCTTAGATTTTAAATAATTACAATTATCTACAATGAGGAAATATTGACCAAAGGATGCAACAATCCCTCCCCCTTGGGGGTGAACACAATCCTCGGTGTTCAATAAGCATATACAAACAAAACATGATTTAGACCAAGCATAGTTGATATGGAGCTTTATACATATAGCTTTGTACAACATTTACAATGTATTTGAATTTGCTTTACTCAAAAAATAATAAAGGATATGTTTCATGCATCTGGTCAACAATTTCCCACGTGGCTTTCTTGGGCCCAAAGTTCCTCCACTGCACTTTGACTTGCTCTTACTCGATTATGGAGCATAAGTTGCCTCTAATCCATGATGCATAGATGTTCTGATTAGAACTCTCCCTTTGGTTCTACCTATCACACAAACCAATAAATACATGATTAACATCTTGCACATATATTTTAAGAAATGAAACATGAAAGGTATCATGAACTCTTATTGATGGAGGCAAGGCCAGCCTATAGGACATTGAACCTATCCATTCGAGCACTTCAAATGGACCACAAAACTATAGTGTGAACTTAGCACATGACCCATATTTCAAGGAGCTCTTCCTGGGTCTAACTCGCAGGAAAACTTGTTCCCCAACTTGGAACTCCTTATGAACCCTATGTTGATCTGCATAGCTCTTTTTCCATCCCTGTGCTACTTAAATTTCTTCTGATTGTTTGTATTTCCTGATCCATGTCCTTTTAACATATTAGTTCCAATGAGGACTTTGTTCACCGGATCATTCCATCTAATAGGAGTGCTACAACTCCTACTATAAAGAGCTTTAAATGGGCTCATTTTCAGCGATTCTTAGTACCTATTATTGTATGCAAACTCTACAAGTGGAAGATATTCTTCCCACTTCTTTGGATGGTGCATTACATACATCCTTAGCATTTCCTCAAGAAATTTGTTTGTCCTATCTATTTTCCCATCAGTTTGAGGATGATACGTCATGTTGAATGCCAAATTAGTTCCCAATCTTGTAAATAGTTCTCTCCAGAACTTTCAAGTGAACTTGGCATCTTTATCTGAGATGATCTTCTTGAGAATTCCATGCATTCTCACAATCTCCTTACTGAAAACTTGAGCCACCTCACTTTTTGAATTTGTAGACTTAATGGCTATGAAGTGAGACACTTTGCTCAACTCATCCACCACTACCATGATTTCATCATGTTGCTTAGAATTCTTTGGCAACCCTATAATGAAGTCCATCGAAATCACTTCCCACTTTGATTTCGGAATGGGATTATGCTGCAACAAGCCAGTTGGGTGCTTGCACTCAAACTTTACTTTCTGGCACTTTATGCACTTGGAGATGATATCTGCCACCTCATTTTTTAGATTAGGCCAAAAGTAGAATTTATTGATGGTTGTAAGATTCTTTTGATAACCATGATGACAGGGGTATGGCTTTGCATGAAACTCTTTAGTATAATTTTCTTCAAGTCCTTATTATTTGGAACATAGATTTGGTTTTTAAATCTGATCATCCCATCACCAGTAAGGATATATTCCTTATCCTTTTCACCTTTGTCTGCTTTCTACAATTTATCTTTCAGCTGCTGATTTTTTTCATCCTGTTGCCTAACATTTCTGATCCTTTCTTCAAGATCAATTCCATAGGAACTTATGGCTGATATAGGATTTATTTCCACTCTTATGTTGAGTGAATTGTCCACTTTGTTCTCTTTATCTTTTATATAGTTTATTTCAAAATCAAATTCACTGAGCATGGCCAGCCACCTAGCTTGCCTTGTATTTAACTTAGGCCATTCAAACAAATATTTCAGCTCTCCATGATCAGTGATTAGAGTAAACCTTCCATGGAGAAGGTTGTGTCTCCACATTTTCAATGCATGGATGATGGAAACCAATTCCAAATCATTATTTAGGTAGTTATGCTCATGTTCATTCAACTTCAGAGATTTGTAGTAAACCACTTTACCATCCTGCATAAAGACTCCACCAAGTCCCTCTTTGTAGGCATATGTGCATACAATGAAATCCTTCTCGAAATCTATTATTTTAGCACTGGTGCATTAGCTAACAATTGCTTTATTTGATTGAATCTTGTTATAGATTATGTTTTCCATTCAAACCTCTTCCCTTTCATTAGCTGGGTAGTAATTAGGTGGCCAATTTTGGAGAATTTATTGATGAATCTTCTATAGTAGCCTGCCAATCCCATGAAGGACCTAAATTCAACCACATTCTTAGGTGTTGTCATTCCATTATGGCCTTAAACTTATCTAGATCAACAACTACTCCCTCTTTTGAGACAATGTGCCCCAAATAATGGATTTGTGATTGAAAGAAATCACACTTGCCAAGCTTTGCAGAAGGCTTATGCTCCCTTAGCAATTTCCATACTGTGACCAAGCAGTTCTTCATGCTTCTCCTTGGTCTTTGAATAGACCAAAATGTCATCAACAAAAACCACTAAAATTTTGTCTAGGTAGGGGTGCAACACACTCTTCATCAATCACATGAAATTTGCAAGGGCATTACTAAGCCCAAAGGGCACTACCATAAACTCGTAATTCCCATACCTCGTTCTGAAGTTTGTTTTATGGATATCCTTGTCCTTAATGTGTACCTCATGATAGTCTGATCTCACATAAATCCCAGAGAATATTGCTACTCCTCTCAACTAATCAAATAGATCACCAATCTATGGCAAGGGATACTTGTTCTTAATGGTCATCATATTTTATTTCCTAGAATCAATTCACAACCTAAGTGTGCAAGCCTTCTTCTTCACAAATAGAATAGGTACTCCCCATGGAGATACACTTGGCCTTACATAGACCTTTTCTAGCATCTCCTTGAGCTGCAACTTTAGCTCAACTAGTTCTTGAGAGCTCATTCTATGTGATGCCTTTGATGTTGGGGCTGCTACTAACATTAATTCAATGGAAAATTCTACTTCTCGGTGAGGAGGAAAACCATGAATTTTTTCTAGGAACACATCTAAAAATTGTTGTACAACAAGGTATTTCCTCAAGATATCATTGTTGGCATTCCCAGTGTTTTCGTTAGTTTAAACGTCGCTAGATATTTGCACAGCAAATAAATACATCCCTTTCTAAGACTCCTCTTGGCTTGCATAGCTGAAATTGATCTCATTGAAGTGGGTTTTAGCTTTTCCCACAATACTCTATGCCCTCCAACATCATCGAGGCATTTGATAGTTTTCTCAAAACAATATACCTTGGTTCAATGCAGGTATAGCTAGTCCATACCCAACAGTAAATTATATGCTCCCAATGACAACACATTAAGGTTTTCAACCATTGGCATCCCATTCAATTTGATTGGGTAAGCCCTCTCCCATTGCTCAATTCCTATTTTTGTCCTTGTGGCTAGTTGAACTACCCAAGGCTCACTCTGCTTTAGCTTCTTTAGTATGCATCGCTCAATAATAGTGGGACTGATGTAATTGAAATTTGAACCAGGGTCAATAAAAACTGAAATATTTTGGTCATAAAGCATAGCTTCCATCTCTATAATCATTGTCTGTTGATAAGCTTTGTGTTTATCCATTGCTACGTAAATTTTAGGTATACTTTGAGCCATGTCATTGACTGTCTCTGCTTCCTATGCATTGCACAATCTTAGGCCAGCATGCCTATGTTATGGGTGACCTTTCCTCAAGTGATTTACTCCACAAGTCAAACACTTAAATGGACCCTTCTCATATCCCTTGGTTTCTTCCTGAGTAGAACGGCCTTTGCTAGACATGTTGGACCTCTATTGATTTTCTTGGTTAATACGAGTCTTACTCGTCCACTTGGTTGTATTTTTCCTTTTTCCTTTAAACTTGTTGTTTCCTTTGAATTTCTAGTTTGATTTATATTCAGGTCTGCCCCTAGACTGCTCATAAGAATGCTTCAATTTCCAAATTGCATCCTTTAATGTCTTAGACTCATCAAACTTTATTTTATCCTTGAAGGATTGTGATAGTCCATTCACATACGTCTGAATCTTCACTTTTTCTTCCTTAAGGTAGGGGATATACGTTAGCAACTCTAAGAATTTGGTGGTGCACTCATCATTTGTAATTTTCCCTAGTTTGATTTCATAGAACTCCTTAGCCTTTCTATCAAGGTATCTCCCTGATAGATACTTGTTCATAAAATACTCCTCAAACTCCTTCCATGACAAATTTATTCCCTTATACCCTTTACATTTTTCTAATATTCCCACCATATATCAACCTTACATTTTAGGTTGAAAGTAGCTACCTTTGCTTTCATGTTCTATGAATAGTCATGAATTCAGATGAACTTCTTCATTCCCAGTAGCCATGCTTCTGCATCCTCAAACCTCTTTACCTCACCATCAAAGGTAGGAGGTTTTTCCTTCTTAAATTCCTCTGTTACATACTCTCTTTCTCTCCTCTTTCCGTGATAATGGCGATGGTGATGATGATATGGCCTTCTGCGAGAATTCTCATATTGTTATTCATGGGTGCTTAAGTCCTTTTCAAGAGTACTTGGTAGAGTACCTCATTTCACAATGTCTTTGCTTGACAACTTGCGCCTTTCTCTAGAACTACTCTCATTTTCCCCATTGGTTCTTTCTTCTTGTCCCAAAGGGATTTGCATGTCCTTGTGGTTGATCCCCAAATCATGTCATCTCTGCCTTTGTAAGTCTGATATGTTTTGCAATATGACTACATTGACTTCCACTTATTTCTCTTGCGCTCTGACAAACCTATCATTGTCAGCCTTACAGCTCCTTATTTATGCTTTCAAGCTTCACAACATGTCCATCCAAATAGGAGAGTCTACCCCTCCTTGTTGTCCAATTGATATTTCCTCTTCATTTTTCCTTCCTTCTTCATTTCATTGTGATTGATTAGAGCTATATTGCATCATTCTACAATTCATTCCTTGGTCTGTTAATTCTATATTGCACCATCCTTTGTTATCCATGTGGTATTTGACCTTCATGTGTTGTCACATACACACATGACTCTTAGATTTAACAAATTCAAATGCATGATAAACATTATCATCTTGGCTTGTTGTTGGAAATTTGTTAATGTAAGGATAACTACAACATTACACCTCAGTTAGTGCATTAGTATCAATAAAATTGTATAAATCATTTGCAACATGCTACATGCATATTCCCATCACAATGAAGACACACCAAACAATACGTGTGTTCAATTCACACAACAGTCATATTTCTAATGTTTTATCATGAGGTGTGAAGATCTCATTGAATCTTCAAAGGTACAGTGTTGAACATTCACTTGTTAATTCTATGATAGAGCCCATCTAGTCTAAGTGTTGAAACTGGAAGATCTGATACTACACTGTAAGATACCCTTAACATACCCCCTGGCCCAACTAAGGATAGAAGGAGGTAGTTATTATGATGACTTGACACCCATTGTCAGGTTATGGAAATGGGATCTAAATTTTTTGACATCAAAATGAGAAATGGTTGACATTGTTGCATTCCTCTTGTCAAGACTTTTCCAACAATATAAATCATTTTCCAATCTGGCTCCCATATCAAGAGATGTGGTCGATTAATGTCTTAGCCAATTAAAATAGTGCCACGTCATTAGGAATGCCATGTAGTGCCCAGGTGGGTGTCAAATTACATGCCACATCATGCCAAACAACGTGAGTGTGAGCCCTACATGGCCATGTCACCCCACTACATAGAACCCCAACAGGCTCCCATACTGCTCCTCTCCGAAACTTCCGAGGACATTCCCTTCACTCTATGTGGCAATGAACACCTCGTTGTAGGACTTAGCCTCCCCCTTGATCCATAAGCAACCACCTTTACACCAAGCGACACCCGTACCCATTGAGAAGGGCCCATGTGACACGTCACCTCGTGACCTAAATCCTTGACATTATAGCATGTGCTCTATCCAAAATCTCTATGGAACGGGGTCAGGGGTGACTTCATTGATACTAAACGTTGGGGTGATATTATCCTACATCACGCCTTTCACGTAGATTGGATCCCACATAATCTCTAAACCCCTCCCATTCATGGCTTTCCTATTATATGCGACTTGGGAATTTTCCACCTTGTGAACATAAGTGCCCATATAGAGGGCCACCATGCCATATTATTTATATATATATATATATATATATACTATTTGATTTGTTATATGATCATTTGAGATAAATGCATGCAATAAATGATTTTCAATCCAAGTTTGCAAAATCGAATTATTTTTATATGTTATGCCTTCCATGTTTAAATGGCAATAATAAATTGCATGGATCATATTTCTTATCAACGCAACTTTAAGAGTTTTATTTTTGACTAAATATTTCTATCATGAAAAGTAGTACCTTAAGAGGTGAATGTGTAAGATATCAACATTTTTTTTTCAAAACATAATATTTGCATTTTTTTTTAATTGGCTTGACCCATGGGGCATTTGAACTTTGAATCTAATGATTTACATAATACTTATTAACATGGAAATTGCCAATTGAACTACCCTTGGGGCTATAATAATAGTTTTCATTGAAAAAGAAAGAAAATTACATATATTTTTTGATAGTGAGAAAACCTATCATAACTTAGTTGTCAAACTAGTTGTGGGGACAACCATCATTGGTTGCTATTCACAAATGCATATTGACTCATCATTGTTATTCAAGGAAAACCATGCCACTTGGAATTACCCACTAGTGGTTTGTAAGGGGGAGGGCTTTTACTCCTGCTAGATAACTCTGGGTCTTGGTTCGTTAACTTGTTTCCTTACATCTGAGGGAAACAAGCTCTTAGCCAAGTAAAAGTAGTTTTAGGCCATACACCAAGCCCAAAAAGAAAATTACATATTGTATATACTTGTTATATTTTAAAAATATTTTATGGATATATTTTAAATTCAAAATTTTAAATAATCTTATATATATATATATATATATATAAAGTTAGTGGGATTTTTATTAATCACATAAGTAAATATACAAACATAGTTAACCTTTTATCACCATTGTTTGTTGCTAGGGAAACCAAACGAATGACAAAATCAAAGTATTTTGATCCAAAGTGATAGAAAGTTTAAACTAATCTAAGCCAACTTCTTGTCATACTAATTATATTGAGAATTTCTAGCATGAAAAACATCTTGGAGTATGATCTAGAATGTTCCTTACATATCCAGAAAAAAACTAACATCATTATCGTCGAAAGTTATACTAAGAGAAGTATACCAATACTGCTTCAAAAAATTGTTAACCATATGAAACAAACAAAGAGGAGGTAGACATCTACCTTAATGGTGCCAGCTAGGATGCATGGAAATGCATGGCCTTTATCACAAACCAAGATGGATTATATCTAAGCTAATCGATGTTCCATGTCCTTGTGTTCAACTTGGAGTTCATCAAATTGCAGAAGGATTTCCCACTTGGCATCGTTCCTCTCTAGGAGGACCTTGCCCAATAGGGCTTTGATCTATGAATACAATTCTATGGTATAGAGATATTGGTTCTTTTGGCCTCTGGTGTGATTGGTGTATCCCACCCAGTCAAAGATAGAGGCCAATATCTTTGCATTTGTGTGCTCTTCCCTATTGGCAAATACTTATCCAGTAACTTGTTGAATCTCCTCATGAATCTTTGGGGGGTGTGAAAATGAAAGATTTTAGTTGTAGAATGGGCTCAAGGGAGAGCTTTAGAACTTCCCTCCCCACGATTTGATGAGCCTCTTCGATTGCAGCCTCATTGACTGGGAATGATGGGGAAAGCAATAGTGGAAACCACAGGAAGGAATAAGCAACCAAGCACAAATAGCACAAGTGAGAAGGAGTGACAAGGAAAATAGAGAATACAGAGGCCAGGGGAATTGAGGATACCAAGGCTAAACAGTAACCAACCTCCCTCTAAAATAAAAAATAGTGTTGCTTCCATAGATAAAAAAGAGAGTAAAAATTATAGCAAGGAGACTAAACTATTGAAGATGCAACATGTGGTTAAAGGTAACCAACAAAACCAAACAAATCTATAATCGATATTGTCATAAACCAAGCAAAGCAATTCATATTTCCAAGAGTCTCCAAGTGGTAGATGGGCCAAATTAGATTCGATGTGTTTTCCCCAAACAATTGATCATACCATTGACCATGTAGAACAACAAGATACACCTAAGAATTATGACAGTGGGGGAGCCCAGCGTAAGAGGACCTGGACCTTACCCCAAGGAAAAATTAGAAATTACCTGGAGTGGAGTGAGAATACCTATGATAACATCTAAATACAACAAGGAAAGGCCTGGTTGAGCACAAACAAAGCAACATTTTTCTAAATACCACCATTTCCCATAGTCATGATAACTCCAACACCCTTCAATATTAATTTATACATGTTGTGTAATGATATTGGACGACTATCATGATCACACTATGAAAGGTGGGGGAGGGTGGTATCCATACCATCCTCCTCTATTGAGCAGGGTGACAATGGGGGTACCACCCCCACTCCCCATGATCTATGCTCATCACCACATGTGGGTATAATCATAACTTATATTTGAATTGTTCATTAATGACCTTTTTAAAACCTTTTCAAAAACAAATGAAGTTTTCTTTGGTAAGGTTAGGCATTTTACATTAATTTTCAAGGAAAGAAATACATTATTGTTTTTCACATGCTACTAGGCTGCCACTTGAGAAACTAGACTACTAGTAGAGGGTCAAAAAATTTACATTAATTATCTCAAAATAAACCAATTGTCACTTAAAATGAAAAGATAACTAATAGAAATACATTGCCAGAGATTAACAACCAAAATCAAAACAGTTCCAATGCAGAAAATTTTAACCTAAAACCTAGCTCACTTGATCATGTCATGTTGTGGGCCATTTCATCTGAATTGGTGGGGGATAGTCACTTTCTTCTTCAAAGGTGGTAAAACTATGTCTACCTACTTCTTGGCTAGGACATGTACTTTTTTATATAGCTTCTCGATTTTCTCCATCATCACTACAATGCAAACTAAAGTCTCATCTTGAGTGTCTAACCACTCAACAAGAAATCTTCATGTAAGAGTTTTGATGTGCTAATATAAGTTGATTGCCTACTTAGAAGAGGTCAGACAAGACCAATTTGAAATGCCATTTTTTTAGATCCATTATCATGTTTCATTTTCTACATGATGGTCAGGAATGAACTTGTTATCCTAACAAACTTCCACTTCAACCTTTACAATAGTGTGTCGAACCACTTATGGAATGACTTCTACATAAAAATCCATGGCTCATCAAGTTGTGACCTGAGCAGGGGGTTGCAAGAAGGATGGAACATGGGCATCTGACCCCATTGAGGGAGCAACTTTGCCCCTTCTTCCACCTCGGCATTTGGAAATATTCTACCTCCAGCCATATAAAGAGAGGAGAGAATATATGGGACAAAACCAAAGACCATAGTTTCAAGAAATAGGAAAGATAAGCCTAAGTTGAGCAACTAAATAAAGGGAAAATCATTAAAAGAGTAGAATTCAAATTCAAGGGCAGGATTAGGCTATCTATCCCAACTTGAAAAACCTTGTAATATTCTAAGATTAGAAAACTCTGTAGAGTTGGGGATGTTACAGAAGTTTAGAGGGGGAATGGGGAATATGAGAATGGTAGAGGGATAAAATCAAAGACCAAAAAATGACCAAGAGGTTAGCAAGAAAGCCAACAAATACAAATAAGATTCCAAAACTTTATGTTGATACTGAAAATTTTGATGTAAAACCAACAAAGACTAGAATTACCTTGAAACCAAAGCATTACATCTTCAAACATCCAAGCCTGGAACGAACAAAATTGAATCCACAAAACTCCACTTTTAACCCATAGACTTGAATTATACTCGAGAATATGGACATTACTGTTGGCCCAAAAGTCACACTAAGAGGGGGGATTAATTAGTGTGAGGTCAATTTTACAATTTCACAACATTTCTTAATCATACATCCACATAGCAATGAATCATAAGAATTATATCATCAACTATAACAATGCATTATCATATAAGCAACATATCAAGAACAGATCGAGAAACCATTGCATCACAAAGAGACACAAGTTTTTAGGTTGAAGCCCATATGGAAGAAAACCAACAATTTTCTTCTTCTTTATCTTTAATTCATTTACATTAATTTGTAAGCTCTAACCTACTAGAGGCAACTACCCCCAAGAGTTGCCACTTGTTGTATCCTACAACCTGATTGAAGCAGCAACCTCGAAAAATGCAAGCAACCACTCACTATAGGCTACAATCTAATTGAGGATCCAACCTCAAGAATGAGTAGGCGTCAACCTTCTCTAGGCTCCAACCTTAGTGCAAGCACCAACCTTTGTCTTCAACTTCCTTGTTGACCTCTATTTCATCTCATTTTCAAACTAGATCAATTGTAATCATATATCATTGAAACATAAAGAATTTCACAATCTACAATCTAATATCATCATCACAAGCTGTACCATCATCTCAACCTGCACATATTGTCACTGTCACTACAACCTGCAAAGTGCCACCATCAATGTCATCTCCACAATCACTGTCAATTGAAATGTGTAATCATTGTTGCCCATGCTTTGCTCCAATAAGTCCATCAATCCAATCACTCAAACCCTTTTTCGGATCTTGTTTTCACTACATACCCAAAACACCTGCTACATGCTTATAGACCCTTGAAGCATACACAAGAGATTAAGTGTTGATTTTTTAGTTCTAATGAGACAAGAACAATTTTCTGCAAATGATAATTACTTCCAATGATATATGATATTACTTTAACACACTCCATAACATGATTAAGTAATTACACTCAAAATTTCAACTAGTCAAACATTAATTGTCTCATAAATTCAACTCCTTCGAACTTTGGCCTCTTCCTCATATTACTTCCCATGTGAGAGGGAGAGGAAAACATATGAGTGATGAGTGTGTTTTTAGAGTGATATTAGGGTGTCCAATGTCTCTTTGCAAATTTAATTTAAATTTTTAAATCAGGTTGTGATCCATAATTGATAAATGAGAAAAAAAAATTGGTAATAATCACATAAGATAAGTTTAGTCGACCCGTTTCAAGTCAAACTTATCTTATGTGATTATTACTAAGAAAATTGTTCTCAGTTATAAATTTAATTTTCTTTCTTCTAACTAGTTGGGGAATACCCTTCCAACTACCCAAAGATCAACATGAATTAGGTTATAATCCACCCACATAGTGTTTGACTTTGTTAAATTGTACCATCATAATTTATTTGATTTTTTGCATAAATTTAGGGAGAAGTAAAAAGTAAATATGCAGTACATTCTTTATATTTCAATAATTAAAAATATTTACCAAGAATTACTAACCACCATAATTTATGCAATTCTTTGCATAAATTTGGGTAGGACTAAAAGTAAATATGTCGTACATAAAAATTGTAACAACCCCAAAAATTTAACATCATGGCCATCAAATAAGAGTCAAAAGAGCATCATACAACATTGGTTACATCATTTGTCCAAAAACCCAAAATAACCAAATTTAACTATATAGCAATTTAAATATTCTCTTTCCAAGTG
Source organism: Pinus taeda (assembly GCA_000404065.3). Classification (NCBI taxonomy): domain Eukaryota; kingdom Viridiplantae; phylum Streptophyta; class Pinopsida; order Pinales; family Pinaceae; genus Pinus; species Pinus taeda. The sequence continues at coordinate 4,767 of APFE030056086.1, read as the reverse complement.
GTCTTCAAGATTCTCAAATTTTGGTCCAACCACTAGTTAATGCTAACTATGTTACAAAATTGCCATATATATATATATCCAAAACCGTCAACCAAGGACCTTGAACCTGAACCTCAAAGTTCCCAATAAAGCTCCATATGCACTGGGCACAAGACCCAAGACCCAACCATTCGTTGTAACCAATATTTGTTGGATTGTCGGGCCCTCAGCCTGTCTTCAAACACAATCAGAATTAGAACCATCAATTATTACTCTCATCGAAACTCAGCTCGAATGTCAACATAATTAATGTTGGATCGTCACGCCTTCAGCCTGTATATAACCCCATCAAGGCCTAGTCTACCTAGGCAGTAGAATGGCTCGTTTTTCGGTACCGGTCAGAAAATCGTCCGGCTCCGGCCACCGGTTATTCTACCACCTTCCCGTAGCTCCGCCACCCTCCTTTGCGGCCACCCTCCCTGGCAGCAATCCTGACATTCCCTGACAATGGATCCGATCGCCGAGTAAATCCTGACATCGCTTGACAGATCGGGGACGGTTCCAATTCGAATTGAGGCTCGTGCGGGTTCGAATGCCTCCTTTGGAATGTCAGGATTGCTGCCAGGGGAGGGTGGCCGCGAAGGAGGGTGGCGGAGCTAGGGGAGGGTGGTAGAATGGCCGGCAGCCGGAGCTAGACGATTTTCCAGCCGGTGCCAGAAAACGGTCCATTCTACCGCCTAGTAGACTACTCCAATTCGAATTGAGGCTCGTTCGGGTTTGCGTTAGGGCTTTCAGAGCAAGCAATTTCAATCCAATGGCGATGATGGCGCCTGCGAGGAAGGTTTATGCTTTCCATATGGGGAAGGAAGAATTATCAACGCTCCTTCCACTCCTTGAATACCAGTGGCGACTCGCACGTTAAAACACTCTGTCAGACCAACAGGCTTACGGAGGCAGTGGATACCTTCAGCCATCTGCTTTCAGCGAAATCTAATCCCACCATCACCACCTGCAATATTTTGTTAAGTAGCCTAGTCCAACGGAACCGACATCAATCAGCATTGCGTGTTTACAGACTTATGGTTGAAGCAGACATTGTTCCAAATCTCATTTCTCTGAGCATTGTTATCAACTGTCACTGTGAAACAGGTAGAATGGATTACGCTTTCAAAGTGTTTGAAGGAATGGAAGCACATGGCTATATTCCAAATGTCGTAATATTCAGTACCCTCATCAAGGGGCTTTGCAGGATGGGCAGGACGGAGGATGCTGTCAAACTGTTCAATCAAATGGTGAACAAACGAGAGCTTCCTAATCTTTTTACCTATAACACCCTAATAGATGGGTTCTGCAAGAGAGTGAAAACTCATGAGGCGTATGGATTGATAGTTGTTATGCTGCAACAGGGTCATGAGCCTGACACTATTACATTTACTACCCTCATGGATCGACTTTGTAAAGAAGGTAAGCTCCAGGAGGTCAATCAACTACTGTATCTGATGTTAAAAGAAGGGCATAACCCCGATGTTATTATGTTTAATGCTTTAATTGATGGTTTCTGTAAGGGAGGTAAATTGGAGGAGGCTATGAAGCTATTCTATGAAATGCCCCACATAGACATACACCCCAATGTTGTCACATACACTGCGCTTATCGATGGTTTCTGTAAGGAAGGAAAGTTGGAGGAGGCTATTGAGCTATTCTATGAAATGTCCGACAGAGACATATGCTAAGATGCTGTCACATATTTTGCGCTTATTGATGGTTTCTGTAAGGGAGGCAAGTTGGAGGAGGCTATGAAGCTCTTTTATGAAATGCCCAATAGAAACATATGCCCTAATGCTGTCACATGGAGGTAAGGCACCATCACCACCCTCATGAAGGGACTACGCAGGTAAGGCACACCCCAAGAGGACAATAGACCATTGCATGAGGTCTTAAAATTGGTTTGGCATGACACTGACGTATTCTGCAACAAACAACAGTCTCGGTAAAGATATCGCTGTAGCAGTGACTTGCAGTCGATGAAATACAGGGATGACTTTGGTAATGATGCACTAGCAAGCTCTGAAACAGATTTGGCAGTTCAGGTTAATGAAGTGATCTTAGTGGAATTGCTCTGAAAACACATTTGGTTCAGGGTTTAATGGGCCGCACATACTGATTAAATACACCAGTTCATCAATCTAAAAAGGAATTGGCTTTAACAGTTAGTGTCGTGCAACTTGCAACTGATGAAGTTGCCCCAAGAAAATTTCAATGATATTTTCACAATAATAATCTGGAATTGGTTTGATAAAATGGTTAGTGGCTTGTCATTACCATTGATAGAGTGTACCTTGTGAACTTCAATGGAGGGATTGTACTTAAATGGACTAACCCGCTTCGATGTTTTGAACTGCGGTTTGTTTGCACTTTTGTAGTTTGTTTTCAAATGCCTCCTTTTTGTTATGTTTTTGACTCTCGAGGCTGTATAATATTTTCTTTTTCATTCATTGAATGCCCAGACTCTATATCTATTCAGTACCTGTTCTCATTATAAGATACAATAGTAGTGATGATTGTCACAGCATGTCTTAGTTACAGCGCATTTTTTAATTAGACACCTTGGTTGGCTAGTTTCTGTTGTCCAAATTGTAGTAGCTGAGACAACTATTATCTTTGTGTCCCATCTGTTGTGAACTTGCACTTGCTGCAATCAGCAAGCTTTCATGGGACCATTCCATTCTTTTAATAACAAGTTATTTTATCTATGGCAAGGGCAGGTCGGTTCAATAACATCTCCAGACGTTCAACAGCTGGTTTAGACTATGTCCACACATCCCAAACTGATTATGATAATTTGGTTTAGTCTATGTGCACACATCCCTGAAATTTGCATAAAATGTAATAGATTTGAAGAAATGGTTGATGTGATGCATTCAGCCTAAATGTACATATGTATACACAACATACTTCAGAACTCTGTTTCGGACCTGTAGACAATTGTACTGGCTTCAAGGCTGTACCCTGATCTCAACATATGAGGTGACTTTGACACAGGTTGTACTCAGATATGGTTGTAGAGGAGTCTGATGTAATGCACAAGCAGTTTGGATCCACATTTTGAATACTGCCGCCACGACCTTGGCGTCTGATAAAAGTAAGCATGCTCTCAGACTGTTAAAGGAGTGCCTGTAATGATCGTCTGGAACGTCTGCAGTAGCATCTAAAACCTGCGGTCATGGCAATCAAATAGACTGGGCCGAATTTTTTGAGCAGTTTTGCATAAAGGGCCTGTGTGTATTAGGGTCGACTCTTGGAGACAAATTTTTTAACATACATTGGAGTTGACATATCCATTAAAACAAAAAATGATTGCTTAAATAGTGTTGGCTGACCCTTTAGGTTGAGCATTATTTGGATTGAAATTTTGATATTTTGACGTGGCTGTTTGGAGCCCTTGCTGTATGGATTGGTTTTGGTTTGATGGTCTTGACCATAAGTTTGATGGCATCATTTAAATTTGGACCATGTATTTACTTGGAAGTACCTTTGAAGTTTAAAAAAAAGAGAAAACCCATCGTTTGGGAGGCTTGGGGCTGTTCAAGCAGTTTTGAGGCTTACTTATTCATTTCCGGGAAGGATCCTTGAAAGTATTCTGGCCCTGCTTTGAGATCTTACAAAAAATATTGTTAAATTTGGAAGGCTTAAATTCCACTATTGAGGATTTCCCTAGCTTAAAAGGGGTTTGTGGAGCATAATGAGATGGTTGGTTTATGCTGGGAAGTTTTATTACAGTTCTAAGTTGTGATATGAATTCGCTTGGAAAGGTACCTTCCACGACTGGTGGGGAACTCTATTTGAGATGTGGACGTGGATCAACCTAGAAGGTATCTTTTGGAGCATACTCGTATGAGCTTGTGTGCCCAATGCCCATTTTGGAGGGTTTCATTGTAATTTTGAAGACTAATTGAAGGATTATTGTGCATTGAAGGGAATTTGGGGATTGGATGTTAAACCACAAGACCATTTTCTCCCCTCATTTTTGGAGATAGGTCACCTTTTGAGGGCCTTGTGCCACTAGTTTTTGTACATTTGGCATTAAAAAGCTTGTTTTGTATTATTTTAGGTCCTAGGATAATTAATTCTTGAAGAGGTCCTGTTTCCCTCTATAGGCTAATTTAGAGGATTTTAGCTTAAAAAGTAATATTTTATTGTAAGGGAAGTTGAGCACGTTCTCTATAAATAGAGATGCACTTCCTCTCATTTTGGCATAGAGTTTTGGGGGAGAAATCTCATAGCCAGTCTAATTTTTTTTCGATTTCCTTTTGTAAGATTTGGCTATGGATATTTTTGCGAATTCCTTTTGTAAAATTTGGCTATGGATATTTCAAGTTGAGTAAATTGTCTTCAGGAGGATGTAGATGAAGTGATTCTATGATGATTTTGTGCACTTTTATTGTAATGCCCTAATGTATTGAATCTTTTATGGTGGATAAGCATCATCTTAATCTTTCTCTTTCTTGTTATTGGTCACAACATCAACCTGCGCTATATCTAACATCTCCTTTTGCAAAATTTTCACCATGCATCCATTAAAGAAAATTAGTATAGCATTCCTTGACCTTAAATCTACAATTGATTGAAAATTGGTAGGGTGTTAATTGAAAGTTTTTTCACTCTCTTAACTTGCTTCAGTCATGTCTTTGGCCATAGGCTTACACCTTCTCTAACTCCATATGCCCAAAAATTCATTGATAAGCTATGGCATTGATTCTTTGTTCTTCATCACTTTATACCTTTTTG
>APFE030056075.1:0-17117 GCA_000404065.3 Pinus taeda | reverse complement strand
CTAATGGAAAGAGGTGACTGTTGTCACAAGCCTTACAATCAATATATCAATATATAAATGTAGATTTATTATTATTTTAGTTTGAAATCTTCAATTAAATAATAAAATTTAACTACGTCTCTCCCAATCTAAATTTCTTATTAGCATAATTCACTACCTTCATACCATTTTTAAGAACATTGTAACATGTGGATTAATTTCTTTTTTGGTGCACAATCTCCGCCTTTTAGGACAACATGGTGTAGTGACCCAACCCCTACAAATCATTATGACAAACTAAAAATAACGGAGAAGACCAAAGCTTGTACAAACGAGCATTTTTTTCAAACAACTAATCCAAGATCAATACCTCAACGTTTTCATGAAGATATCATACTGAGAATGTTTGAAAAATGCTGGGAAATCTGGGCAACGACTATCTCTTGTTTGGGAGGGTGATGCTGAAAGAGTTAGGCTTTCATTGTTTTGATTTTTTTTTGTTAAATCAGATAAACCAATATTAATGGAGATATTGGTATTTTTTACTAAATTTTGTGAAGTGACTAAATGTATCTCTAACCATTCACCTTAAGATTTTTTTTACAATATAATTTCCTAAATCTATTTAATATCTTCATTATCATAAAAACCAACCTATGTCCATCTTAACTCCACATCTACCACTCTTAGAGGGATGAAACCTATTTATCCCTCCCAACACTTCGTGGACCTGGAATTAAGATGAATCTAAGCTAAAAGAATTTCCCCTTTAAATAGTCTATGCTCACATGAATACCATGGTATTACCATGGGTCAATACCATGGGTTATCATAAACCTGCAGCTTAAAATATACTATTAGTACTTTATAAAAATTAATAAAATAATAATTGTTTTTTATTTTATTTTTTATTTTATCGAAGTTTAAAATGTTTAAGTGACATTAAATTCAAGATCCATTTTTACTCTTGATCTACCAACCCCAAGAGGGATCAATATTTTTCACATATGTTAGTTTGCATATCACGATATTTGATCCAGAGTAAAGATGGATCTATGCTAGTTTAATTCCCCCCTTTAAATAGGCTTCATTCCATGTCAATACCATGGGTCAATACCATGTGCCATCTTTATTTTTATTAATACTAATATTAGTGTTAGTAATGTTTTTTTGCATGGTATTAGTAATAATTTGGCCCATGGTATTTGGCCCATAGGCTTCACCTAAATATAACACATTTTTTGAGTTCTCATAAATATAAGGTGCTTATGGAGTAAATATAAAAAATGTTTATTTACTTAAACAATAAATCTCATTTATTATATTTTTATTAATTTACGATCCTCTTTTTATAAATATGGTATTTGTCGCATAGGAATTCAATTAAATAAAACCTCTTTTTTGAGTCTTCTTAAATAGAAAAGGGTTATGGACAAAATAAGAAAGAGATTTTTATTTATTGTACTATTTATATATTTATTTATTTACCATACTTTGAAGTATAAAAAGAGTTTTAATTTATTTACACATACCTCACTTAAATTTTTATTTTATTAATTACATGCTTGCGTGTTCATAAATATAAGGTGACATATGGAGTAAATATAAGAAAATGTTTTATCTATTTGCCATAACTCTCGTTTATTTATATTTTTATTAATTTACCATACCTCTTTTATAAATATAGTATTTGGCCCATAGGATTCACTTAAATGAAACCTTGTTTATGAGCCTTCTTAAATAGAAAGAGGGTTATGGAATAAATATAAAAAGAGGCTTTATTTATTTACCATACATCTAATTTATTTGTATTTTTATTTATTTACCATACCTTTGGAGTAAGTATAGAAAGAGCTTTTATTTTTTTACCATACCTCCACTATATTTATATTTTTATCTATCACTATCATAAATACATTTTCTTGAAAATGAGGGCGAATGGATGATTGTAACTCCCAATTTCAAGGGCTGAATTTACTTTCTTTACCCTCTCCCTTAAAATAAGGTGGGCTAACCTCCATACCTAATTTTTTTATAAAATAAATTTGACATGATTTGTAACAATCTACTATGATACGAAATATTCGCCCAATAAAAACATAAAACCCGTTAATTTAGACCGAGGGCAAAAATTCGCCCCTAAAATTTTTCGTGATTATGTGAAAGTAAACTAGGTCAAGTTGTAGCTAGCATATTTAAGTTCCCCTCCATTCGGGTTCTATTATGCAGAAAGATGTTACCCGTTGTGGAAAAAAAATGAACATAGTGGAAATCATGATGAGTAATTCCTATAAGCTCGAAAGCGAATAAAAAATTGATAATCTTGATGTTGAGGTGAAAAGTGATATCTGTTGTGACTTGATCTTGGGTCATTCCTAGAAGAGTCATTCGAAGTTATGGATTCACTATTTATCATAAAAAAAAAATGTCTCCAACTTCATTTAATTTCAAATTTTAAAATATCCTCAATTCTAGGAACCTGTGCATCATTTAAGATAGATGAAAATGATACTATGTTTTATCAACCTCAATAAATTAATCTCTTTTGGAGAGAATCAATCAATTTATACTGCTTGCTTATATTGAAGGCATTATGAAGGTAATGGATAAACAATTTTACGTTATTAATTAAACATTATCTTGCTAATAGTTCATACATAAATTTCTCCAAAGTTCTCCATCATGATTTATGAACTTTATACTTAGGAAATAACATGGATTGAGGACCACTATAAACATGAGAGATTAAAATGAAGGCCTACATTGAAGGTATACATTGTCATTATCTGTCTATTGTCATGATAAGATTTCAACTTAAGGAGAGTCTCATCATTTTGTGAGGATGAGGATGGGTCATATCTTAGTGACAATGGTTCATTTGTAGTAGCTAATTCATAATTTTTGGATGATAATTTAACTAAAGGCTTTTTAGAAGCTGAGAATATATTTCAAATACAAAGTGATGATACACAAACATAGATATTACAATATAGAATAAATAACCTAGTTGTTATGGCCAATTATAGTACACATAATTATTAAATCATTGCAATATCAAATAATAAAAAATTGAATATATAATTAAATTATGTTTCTATTTAGGGCCTATGTAACTTGCTTAGACTTTATTTCTTGGACATACTACTACAATTATGACTTTTCCCATACTATATTTTCAAGGTTATGTAAAATGTTCTCATTAGTTATGTGATATTGTGAGTAATATGAACAAAATGGGCTTTCATACCAATTTATAAAACACCATATATATGGTACACTTATGAAGACATAACCACATGTAATCTCAATGCATAATAACATACAAAAATATAAGCATGTACATTATATCATAATTAAGCACATATAAATATACATTATCTATGGCATAAGAGCACCTAATATAGTATTCTTATATTAAATAAAATTACCAATTAATTTTATGACTTAGATGTTCCACTCGACTATATAGTCTACTTCTCTAGTTGCCTCTATAGCAAGTCACCTTGGAGTCATGGCTATGACTGCACTAGGGAAAACACACCCTAACGAGGCCAAGTAAGGTCTCATAGTGGGTACTAGTTCAAACTATGCTAAGTTTCCAAACTATAGTAGTAGCTCCAACTAACAAGCTCTCATTCCCCTATAATTGCACAAAATGTGGAAGTATTCCCCACTCTATACACTTCAATATTTCCTGTTTCCACACTACCCTTCTAGAGCTCTAGAATAGACCAAACAAGGAGTCTTAAATTTTTAGTTACAAGAGCTTTGGTTTGTCTAATAGAACCTCAATATAACCATTAGGCCTGAAATTAAGGGAAACCTATCTCAAACAATTCTTCCTTTAAGGATTAAACCTCCCCCAAAGCATCGTGACAAAAATTGTTGCTAGTATTTACACAATATTCACCTACAATACTCAACTTATTGAGGTTATAGGCCCTCAATGGATTCCTAGGCTCACAACCCACATAATGAAGCAAGATTTGGAAATTAAAAAGATTATAATTCTTGTATTTTCAACTAGCTCCTTAGTTATTTATATGTGTCTCTATTTTGACACATTGCACTCAAGGAACTACCTCAAAACCCCATATTACTTAGAAACTTATAATATAATATTATCAATTTGAAAATGAAGACTTATGAATATTTATTTCTTTATCCTTTATATCATCTACTTAATCCCTTATCACCCTTTGCTCTCATTTAGTTCTAGTCCCCATACTGTTTTTTCTAACTTTCCTAGCAATCGTGGCGCATTTTATTAATATATATGAATGTGATTACAATATATAATTCTAGGCTAACTAGATTTTCCACATATAGTATCTCTAACCTAATATCACATAGGAATTTTTCCCAAATAATTCATAGACACTTCAACCCAAAACCATATTGGCTCACTCCATACTTAAAATATGTACATATGCATTTATAACTTGGGGGCCAAAATAGTTAAACGATCCAAAGGATTGTTAATTTTCATACATCCTTAACATATATTATATCACCTAATTGATTCTATTTATATTCACATATGAATGTAGGTGATATGTTGTATTGAAGTTTAAATTAGTTCCACTTCCTTTAAATTCTCTTTTAATTTGTTTTCCCTTTAATTTGATGAACAATTGTTCAATTTGATACATATATTTAGTTCCAATAAAGTTGAAATATATGTCTATAGATTCCAATTGTCTTAAACTAAGTCAAAGTTAGGTTCTTTCTCTTCCTTTATACCTCTTTATTTTTTATAAAAAGAGAAACTAACTAAGAAAGATTAAATATTGTTGGTTTTTATTCCATTAATATTTTTTAATAACACATATTACTAAAGAGAAAAAAATGTTTAATATTTTTTAATTTGTAAGGTTAAAGAGAAAATTGTATGCTAAAAAAGTTTTGAGTTGTTAATGCTTTAAAAAACTATAAAAAATTATGCATATATTTTTAATATATATATTATTATACACACTAAACACTACATTAATTTAACACCCCATACATATATATATAATAATTTCATTTTTCTAAATGTTGTTCCACGTAGGATTTTTTAATATTATGCAAAATACAATGATGCATTGATGGCTTGAAATCACTATTTTATATTGAATGTATTTTTTATATATAAATTGAATTAATGTGCTTAGGTATTTTTGAATACTTGACTTATGCAATCTTAATTTCAACAATTAAAATCTGGCATTTCAATAATTTACTATTCGATTTGCCCTATTTTAAACAAAAATCATCAAAAAAAACACATATCGAGAAGGGTGAAAACTTAGAATGTGTTGACCACTCTCTCGTTAGTTAAAATTAACTTACGTTCTACATAATAATCACATTCCATATATGGACTCTTATTTAGGTTTGTTTGGTTTTATTTTTATTTTATTTTTAATTTTTTTGGGGTGAATATGGCATAGGAGTGTGAGGGCACTATCTATATTTAATTTTTCTATGAATCATCTCTATGTATTTGTTGTTGAATTATCATTAAAATCTTTTGAAACACTAGTTAAAGAAATGTACAACATATTTAGGCTTTGATTTTTTCATTTTTTTATGTTGATAGGCATTTCTTTATGAATTGGTAAGTTAATGATTTTGTTAATTAATCTTTTTGATCAAATGGCCTAAATTGAAAGATGTCAGTATATTCTTGTGGTAGTGAGTAAATCAATGGATGAAATTAGCTACAGTAACTTTCTTGCATGTCTAGGACACATACTTATACCATACTTAAATTAATTTTCTACTAAGCATGATTAAAAAGTTATTGTGTCTCTCGTTGATAACCAGATATGTAGGATTAAGAAAAATTGAAATAAAAAAATTACCATCGAACATCGATCTTTCATAGTGGATTTGAAAGTGGTGTCTTTACATTTTGAAACGTATGCATGGTTGAAGCATAAGGACACAATTTGATCGATTACAATGACAGTTGAAGGATTTATGCTTGCAATCATCCATAACCATGACAATGGGGTATGTAGGCATAAATTCGAGTAATAAGGAGATGTTTCATGCATTAGAATGAGGGTTGAAGCATTCGTGCTCGACAATCATCAATAACCATGACAATGAGGTACGTAGGCATCGATGGATGAAACATTTCTTTAATTCAGTTAAGTAGAGTTGAAATGTGAAACATTCTGACTATTTGTATTCTCCTCCACCAGGCGTTTTGAGTTTTGAGTTACATTACAAAAGTTCGAACCTCATAGTATGGCCCATTCGATATATTATAATCAAACGCTCTATGGATGTAGACATTTCTTTGTTAGTGCTTAAGGTTGTTGGAATTGTTGAAGGATAACTAGAATGTTGGCTTCTCTTGTCTTATAACTCGTAAAAAAGGTGGCGAATCTTGTTGCATTTTTAATTGTTTCCAAGCTCTCGCGACTGTCTCTAATAATTTGGTGTAGTTCATGTCTCATTGAGTTATTCCCTGCTATTTTTTCAGGTTTCAAAGGCATTTAGAAATTTATCTTACAGGTATGTATAGTTTTTCTTTCCGCAATATATTTCCACTTTAATTCAAATGAGATGACTAGCACATGGAAAAAAAAGGGAATTGATTGTGTATAAACCATTTACAAAGGAAAATGCCCACATAAACATACCTTTCCACCCTTGCATACAACCTTGTCACATTTGTGGATGTTTAACCTCATCGCAATTGTCCATCGGTCCTACCATGGTCATATGTACATATATGTATCTTCATCTCCCCGTCCACTCTGATATGCGATATCAGAGCATTAAGGTAGGTTTTAGCATTAAACCACATTAACAAAAATATATGGATTACAAAGGAAACCTTCTTTGAATCATATATATAGCGGATATCAAATTTTATTGATTCTCTGCTATACGCCCATTAGTTCTAGGTCTCCAAGCCTTTGCATTTAACACTCTGATCTACGCTTCCTCTAATCGAGATTTGCGATGGGATCTTGACCATCGATCTGATGGTTGAGATTAAGTCGCACGATCACATATTGCTCAAGCTCAATGCCAAACTCCTTCCGCTTCCATACATTGATGCAACATCTTTACAAACCTAATAGGGATATAAACCATTCCCTATAATATGTCAAGTCTGGCAGTTGATTCCTACTATGTTTTTCACAGTTTGTTTGTGTAATTAAGTTTTCCACTTGCGAGAGTTAAACTGTATAATGAGCCTGCCGATGGGATATTTCACCTTCCCAATTCGATTTGCAATACAATAATTTAGATTAACTCGTGTGATCACATATTGCTCAACCTTAATGCCTTCGTGATATCGTGGCCCGTAGAAAAAATAAGGTGTTGGTCTTTTTTTAAACGATCTCCCAAAATTTATTCCTTCTCTGGCGTTTATCTTCTCCTTGAAGATCAAGACTTAAAACCACTTCAAAAGCTTTAAAAAACCTTATATCTCACATATATAAGGTTTCCCTTACAAAACCTTTGGTTACATATGTTTTTAACACATAAATCTCTTGTCGGAACATATTTCCTTATAAACGATTCACAATGGAAAATGCCCGCACACGCATAGCTTTCTACCCTTCAGTACAACCTTGTCATGTTTCCTAAGGTTTAACCTCATCGTAATTGGCCATCGGTCCTTCCATGGTGATACGTATATATATGTATGTTCATCGCCCCTTCCACTCTCATATGCGATATTGGAGCGTTAACGCATGTTTTAGCATTAAAGCACTTTAACTGAAATATATGGATTACAGACGAAACTCGCTCCAAATCATATATATAGCAGATATCAAATTTCATAGATTCACCAATATACACCCATTATTTCTAGGTCTCGAATCCTTTGCATTGTGCACTGCGATTTGCGCTTCCTCCGATTGCAATTTGCGATAAGATCTTGACCGTCTATCTGATCCACAATCTGACACTTGAGATTAAGTCCCATGATTGCATATCGCTGAAGCTCAATGCCAGACTACTTCTGCTTCCATATGTCGATCCAATATCTTTACGGACTTGATAGGGATATAAACCATTCCCTATAATATTTCAAGTCCGACAGTTGATTCCTTCTATGTCTTTTCACTGTTTGTTTGTGTAGTTGGGTTTTCCACTTGTGGGAGTTAAACTGTATAATGAACCCACCAATGAGATATTTCGCCTTCGTAATTCAATCTATGATCCAATGGTTTATATTAACTCACACGATCACATATTTCTTAACCTCAATACTAGACTCCTTCTGCTTCCATACGCTGATCCAGTATCTTCACGGACCCGATAGGGACATAAACCATTCCCTATAATATTTCAAGTCCGACTGTTGGTTCTGACTGTGTTTTTCACCATCTCTTAGTGCAATTGGGTTTCCGCTTTGGGGAGTTAAACTATATAATGGCCCCACCAATGTGATATTTTTTCTTGCACAATAACTTGTTCCTATGTTGTCACAGTTTCAAATATCAATGTATTACCAAACTTTTTATGCTACAATAAATCATTGCTTGTCTCATTTAACAAACATTCTCCATTCTCCTTTACATTGGTCATCCTCTGTAAAGCACTCCTCTCTTAGTGTTTCTTCTCCCAGAGTTAAATTGTCTGCATAGGTTTCTTCATTCTTAAGATCTTTCAGTAGAAAATGGAAAATTCTGTGTGGTAAGTTATGTATTTATGTTACTTTTAATTTTATTCAACGTTAAATTGTTTTTTTGATATTATTGTTAGGCTGTTTCATTGTTTCATCATGGATCCAGGTATTTGAAGTTCTCTTCCATTCGAAGTTCTCAAACTTGTGTTGTTGTTTCTCCCTTTATCGATTTTGATAAAGTTTGGGACTATGTGTAAAAAATGGAAGAATGCTTTGCAGGAACCTTCTTTATTTTTACGTTGCAAGAATGTCTCCACAAACAAATTTAGATTTCTTGTTTGTTTTCTCTATAGTGGAGATAATTGTTTTGCTATGGAATACCTTGATCAAAATGGCTACATCTATCAATTTCATTTGGGATTCATAGATTCAAGATACTGAGTAGAGTGTGTTGTTGGATCAATGGTGGTTTTATCCTTACCAACAGAATGCTCCCAAACACACAACTAATTTGTAGCAAATGCATTTACAAAGACATTTAAAATCATAGGGTGAGTATGAATTGGATACTTGGGGTTGTTTTCATTATTGAAAAATGTAAGCAGCAGAAAATATGACTCGGTTGTTCTAAAACACATCTATGATGGAATGCAGTCTGAATTTTATGTTTGTAGTAGTCTTGATAGGGTGTGGCAAAGGGGTGGTGTTTTGTTTGGTGGCACTTCAACCCCCAAGAATGTATTGTTTTAGAAAAGTAAAATGTTTTAGCTACATCTCGACAAGGAGTATGAAGATTATCCTCAATATGGGTATAAAATCTACTGGCTTGACGTAATAAAAAATGAATGAGGTTTTTCATTTGTTCCAATCACTGACACATGTTGTATGTCGTTAGAAATATACATGAATTAGTTGATATGCCTTTTCAATGATGGGTCCACTTCCGTATGGTCAATTAAAGAATTAGATCATTTCCAATTTGGCCAACCTTGTTCTAAACGAAGAATTGACTACTTTGAAGATGATTGGGGTTTCAGATGGAAGTTGTTGGAAGAAATCTATGAAAATATAAATATAAAATGTCCTATCTATCTTCCGTTTCGAATATTCCATGGTCTGGTTCTTATGTGCAATAGGATTGAAGTTCCTTTCCTATTATATGACATGGTGACTCACTTCTGTATTCCAATAGATATTTCTAGTTCAACTAATAGGCAGATGTCTCAGTTTTGGTTCCCAGCACAAGAGGACTGCAATGATCTTATTGAGTATGGAGATGTTTTTGCAGTTGCTACCGGTATGGATTCTGTTGGTGAGATTCCACCATTGGATATGGTGATGGATTCTTAGGATATTATTATTCTTGGGAGTTCTTATAAATATTTCCATTTTATATACTCTGTGTGGTTGTGGAAAATATTTCCATTTTTGCCTCTATACATATTGTGTGTCTTTAAGGTAATACTTTAACATTTTGTTTGTATCAATATTTGTGATGTAAAATATTTAATATTGTTTCTGCTAAAGTTTTCTTATTTACATGTAGATGTTTCTCGATGTTATGCTTTTTCCTTTGTTTGTATAATGATAATTTCTATTATTTATGTTATACATTATATTTGTAATGGTTTTGTCATTGATTCTCAAATAGTTTTATACGTTTATGTTCATTTTAATATTTATATTTATATTTTGATAGTATATATAGTTCCAAAAAAATTTATTCTTGTATCGCAATAATGTGGGTTCCATTTTGATTATAATATGATACATGGAAATTCAAGCTTCCTTTCTTGTTTGGGCCATTTGGAATAATTCATTTGTTTTTTTTGTTATTTTTGAAATTATTTGTTTTTGTTTTTAGGAATTTGGAAAAATTCCTGTACATTTTCATAAGCTTATATGCTTGGAAAAAAAAAATAAGATATACACTTTTTATGTTTGATGTTTATGATTGCATAATGAATAATTATTATCCATTGTAGACATGTCATTTGAAGGCACAAGTGTGCATGCAAGAAAAAGAACTTTGTCATCACAATCACACGAGAGGTCTAATGAAAGTCGTCATTTGCGGTATCAACAAAATAAGGATGCGATAAATGAGTGTAGGAGAGATGCATATAAGAGAAAAAAGACTGAAGCCACTCTTCAAAATTATTTTATAGTTCCTTGTAAGTATCGTAGTATGGATGATATAATGGAAATAACATTTCCTATTGATAGTTCATTATCAATATATGCTCCTCCTCAACACAACCTTGTTCTTCGATGCTCATCTGAAAATGTTCATAACATTGGGGAAACATCTTGCAATCGGGAAGAATGCCATATCGATATTGTGCATGAAAATGTGCACCCTAATGCTTCCGTGTGTCCAATTTGATGTTCTAGTGGCCAAACGTTGCGAATAAGCGATGGTTGATGTAACGATGACATTTTTTATGATGATTTGAATGATATTTTACTTGGCCATTTCTTTGGTAATTTGGATTTAGCTCCTCGAAACAAAATACCTTAAAATCCCGCATCTCAGAGCAATATGGTACCACCAAGAGAATAAGGCATCCCTAATAGCATTTCGTGTGGCACAATGGAGGTAACACAATTGCATTTTGGTTTTCGCTGCAATAGTGGTTGCTTAGCTACATTTGATACTAATGTAAATTTTCAGTGTTTTTTTATTTGCTTTTGGTTTTTTAAATTTCTAGTTACTTAAACAGTGAATTTTATTTTCTTTGAACAAGACAGAAGTCATTCCAATAGAGGCATAGAAATTAACTTTGTAGATCTTACATCTATTGATGTTAGAAGTGAAGAGGACCTATGTCATAGCATTCGTCCACATCGCCAAACAAATGTAAATGTTGAGTGGATTTGATATTTCTCTCATTTTCTCATTTACAGTTGCCTTGAAATTGTGTTTTCTAACATTTCATGGAGAAACCAAGATTTCATCTCGTTAGGTTGGCCAATTGGAATCCAAAAGATCAAATTGTAAAACTTTTGTAGATGTATTTGATTTATTTTCAATTTTTGAATCTTTATTTTTTGGACATTTAGTTTTATAACATTTTTTATTTTCTTTGAAACAAGAAACAACTCACTTGAATAGAGGCAAGGAAACTACATGCAAAATTGTTCTGTCCACTGTTTTTAGAATCCGAGAGTAACCATCTCATAACCCTAATTCACGTCAAGACAAAAATGTAAATTTTGAATGCATTTGATTCTTTTTCAATTTCTTCATTTATACTTAGTTACAAATTAAATTTTAAGGTCTTTTATGACAAAGAGAACTTTACATGCTCTCAGATTCATGAAATGCACACAATAAATTTGGAAACACATTCTCATACATGCATTCCACATGGTTCAAATTTGCGAAGGCAATCTCATGTTCTTGAAGATGAAGTAAATGTTAAAAGAGATTTTACTCATTGAAATGGTTTTCAACATGGTTCCGCGAGTAGTAATCATATTCATTTTTATGAAAACATAGTTGTAGTGAATAAAAGGTTTCGAGCAAAGATAGATAGCTTGTCAGTTGTCCAGATGTGCCAGATTCTCCAATAATCATATACTAGAATAGTTGTTGCGAGGCATGCTGAAGGACCTCTTTGTAGACGATGTAAGAGCGAAAGAGGAGCCCATCATTTTTATTGGTATAATAACATGGATCTTGGTAAGCAACCTCATATTTTAAGAATTCTTACTCAAGTTGAAGAAATGCTAATAGCACGTGCGAATCCCATTTTGAAAGTGACACATGCTCAAGGTGGGTACTATAAGTATATTTGTCATATAATTAGCTTTCCTCAAGATATTTCTACAATTGTACGAAGCCTTCCCCGACGTGTTGAAGGTATTGAATTTTCAATTGTGAGGAGACATGGCGTTGAGCCTAAATATTATGAATGTTATGTAAAAAGATCTCAAGTGATGGATGCATTGATTTTCAAAATCTAGTGTGATCAATGCTATCGAGATGTTGTAATTTATTATGATTCGCTGAATGCTTTGCCCGAAAGTTCAACAGATGTCTCCTCCGGGCTTAAATTTGTTGATTTTCATATTGAAGAATCTAATATCAATGAAACTAATAATGAAGAGGAAAATGCTTAGCATTTTCCCTCTCATCCTTCTTCCTTTGTTGCTCATCTACCATATGAACACAGAGAAGTGGAAGAAATTAGAACATTTCTTGATAATGTTCATTCTTCACATGTTCAAGACAATGATTGGTCCATTATTGGAACCTCTCCTGTGAATGAATATAATACAAAGGGGTTGTTCGATATGGCATTCCCAACATTGTTCCCCACTGGTGATGTTGATTGGTTACAACCACGTGTTTGTAGTGTTAAAGTTAATGAATATGTGTTGCATCTTCTTAGTTACTATGGTCAGAGATTTGGAAGTCATCCTTAGTTTCAATATTACCTATTAAACATGGTAACACAACATTATAGCCAAGCAACTATTGCAGTTTTTGCAAAGAAACATTTACATGACAACTCACCTACAACATTTGAGGAGTTGCATCACCAATTATCTGATTTGCCAGATAATAAGTTGGCCCAACATCTTATGTGGTTTGGTTCCTCTCTGAGAGGTATAAGGGCATACTGGACTAAGTGTCGATCTGAGTTAAAGGACATGATTACTATGTTAGCATGTCCATCTTTATTTTTTACTTTGAGTGCAACTAATACAAAGTTCCCAGAGTTGCATAACCTGATGACCATACATTCATATTCTCGTTCTTCAAATGAGCATCGTATGAAAATTGAAAATTTTATCATATACCCTCATATTGTTGCAACATTTATGCACCACAGATTCAATATTTTTCGAGAGGAAGTTAGCCAAAATACCTTAAAGCTAAGGACTTCTGGTACAATTTTGTGTTGAATTTTTCTTCTATACTCTTTCAACTTTTGTTGTGGGTCTATTTATATTGTTTTGTAGTAAGTATACGTTCATTTATTTCAGATATGAGTGGCAACACAGAGGTTCAACGCATATCCATGGTTTCCTATGGTTAGAAGGTGCTCCTGACATGGAAATACTTGATTGGTCAAATAGTTGTGATGTACAAGTTGCAAAGATGTTCTTCAACAAATATGTAATTACATGGAATCTGCGTGACATCCATCATCGCAACATAATGGTTTTACAAGGCCTCAATGATGACCCTCGCCTATTGAATAATGGTGAGGTTTTCTCTTGTGATCTTCATAATGATTACGAAGAATTGTTAAAATGTGTCCAAAGGCACACAAAGTGTACTGTGGGTTCTTTTTTGTGCAAAAAGGGTGTTGTTCTAACATGTCAGTGCAAATCTCCATGGGATCTTTGTGGTGAATCAAGATTGTTCATAGATGATCAGGGAAGAAAAAAATATGAGCGAGCAAGAAATGATGATAGGCTTAATGTATATAACATTGACCTTTTAACTATGTCGTGTGCAAATTTTGATTTCCAGCGAGTGGTTTCTCATTATGTTGTGTTGAAATACATTGCTAACTATCCATGAAAAGCCGAAAAAAGATCTGAAAGTTATCATCATATGTTAACTGTAATTTCAAATTCTTTTGGCCCTGAGGATCTTGCTTTATGTGCATATAGAAAGTTTCTTGTCGAAACGATCAATGACCATGACATTGGAGCACAAGAAACATGCCATATGTTTTTTAAGCTTCCTCTTGTTGTTTGTAGTTGGAAATTTGTTTCCTTAAATGTTGGAAGAAAGGATTTTAGGGAAATATCAAGGGATGGCTTGCAATGTTCATCTAGGAATACTTTCGTTCAACATTATCAGAAGAGACCTTTTTTCCTTGAACTTCTATCTTTGATAGTAATAGCAAGATCTTGGACATTTGATAGCAAGCATAAACAAGATCCATGGAAGGATAGAGATGTTCATGCTATTATTTGGGTTTGGCCACAATTTTATTCTATTCCCAGAGAGGATTAAGGGGAATTTGAAACCTTTTTCTAGTCAGAATTGCTATTGTACAAGCAATTTCGTGACATTTCTGCAGAAATTGGCCTTTCAACTGAAGTTATTATTGTAAGTTGGTGGAATTTTCAATATCGGGCATGGCATGTTGATCAAGAACAATAAATTATAGACAATATTGAAGATGAAGAACATGGTGATTTTTCTAACCACGAAATGAATGTTGAAGATGATTTTCAAGAATGATAGATTTTCTCTCATTTGGTTCTGCCAAACGATGTGAATGTTTTTGATCTTCACACCCTTGGTCGAAGGGACTTCGGTATATCCTTTGACTGGGAGAGTACAACTATTTTTGATGATGTTGTAGAGGAAGATACTAATTTTATAAGGATTGCAAAATCAGTGGGTGATATTAGTCACCTATCAAATAGAACATTTCCATCTCCATGTTCTTTGTCAGAAAAATAATGATTTGCTTTTGAGATTGTGTTAAGGCAGTTTGATAAATATGAAATCCGTGAAGCTCTTCCTATGATTATGCAGGGCACTGTGGGCACTGGGAAGTCTTTCCTTATCCATTTTATTTTTGAAGCTCTTTCTAATTCGTCAAGTGATGGAATAAGCCCTTTGCTTCTTCTTACTTCAATAGGAATAATTTCTTTTAATATACATGAAAAAAGATACATTCAGATCTAAAAATCCCAACTAAAGATATGTAGCCACTATAGGGAAAGCTTCTCACGGTATTCCAAGAAGAAATGCGACATTTTAGATATATATTGATTGATGAAATGAGCTTTTTGGGATCAAGGTTGTTTATGCAGATAGATGCTTGGTTACAAGAAGCATTTCTAGAGAAAAAGGATTGTCCTTTTGGTGGGAGATCCATCATCCTTGTGGGTGACCTTGGCCAACTGCCTCCTGTCAGAAATAAGCCTTTGTATTGAAGTAATACATCAGGGAAAGTCTTGTGGAACAAATTCAACATTGTTGTCACTCTTCACGCAATCTTTCACCAACAAGGGAATAATAAAAAACAATCTTGTTTTCAAAGACTCTTGAATAACATAAGATCGTACAACCTGTTCTTGAAGATTGGGACTTTCTTATTTCTTGGGTTGATATGAGGTTTCATCCTACAAAAAGATATTTATTTGATGCAACGGTTCACATGTTTCCAACAAATAATTTAGTGTCCTTGCATAATAGGCATATGTTAAAATCATTAAATTCTCCAATTGCATGATGTGTTTCTAAATATTCAAGGCGTTCAAAAATAGGTGGTGTAGATGATGATCAATTGGACTATGAAGTTTTGTTGTGTTGTGGTCAGTGTGTTGACATGTACTTTACGGGTTGAAGCTGGCATGGTGAATGGTGCACTTGGTATTCTATATGCCTACCTCTAAGCCACCTGCACTTCCAATCTTCACAATTGTTGTTTTTTATAAGTATGCTGGTGTCCCATTTGATGCAAGCAATCCAAACATTTTCCCTATCACCCTAGTGATAAGAGGAAATAAAATAGAAATTCCTTTGAAGATGGCATGGGCTCTTACAATCCACATTTCATAGGGATTGACTTTAGAATGAGTGTTAGTTGATATTAGGAATAAAGAGTAGCAAGGCCTAACCTTCACAGTCATATCAACAAAGAAATCAATAGATAGTTTATGCATTGCATCACCTTTTACATTCCAACATTATTCCAAGATGAAAAATAGCGCATATGTTACAATGAGGAAGAAGGAAGACAAGCGATTGAATTCCATATCACTATGAAATACAACTAATAACTATGGACTTCTTTATTGTTTTGAACTTCAAATTTGTAGTGGATTATTTGATGTTGACAAAACAAAAGATATATGTTAAGACTCAATGTTCTTTTCGTGGTCGCAATGTCGGTTAAATTGTGATTATTTTAAACAATATTGTTGTTTTTATGTGCAAAATTGTATATCTCTGGCCTTAGAGTGTCCTATTATGTTCTTCTTCTTTAAATCCAATGTGTCCAATTCTGACTATTCAAAAATGATATGATAAAGAATTATTTGAGAAAAAATACATATATCAACAATAGAAATTTTTAAAGAAATGTTCATTCACATAAGGAAATAAGACAGAAAGAATGATATAAGTACTACATGCATTTGAATCCTTCCGATGTGAACAACACTTTGATTCCACTTTCCTATTTGAGAAAACATCGAGAAGATGCAAACGTGCAAGTCTTGAGAAAGCTTCTTGGTTTGCAGTGTGGTTCTTATATTGGTTTTGGTTTAGATCACTATCAAACTGATCTATTATGACTCTTCTATAGGAAATATTTATATTGGCACATGAATCTTCAACAAAAGAGTAACATTTACTCCATTTTCAAGAATAAGAGATTATCTTCGTAGATTTGAAGCATGTGGAATGGGTCTATGACAATGTCTTTATCCTACAACTGAAAAGTATATAAATATTCTTATCTAAGCTCAGTGATTTATCATCAATGCAATATTTGATTATTCCTAAAAGACATATAAGCATATAGATGGCTTACTTATAAAATAAAAAGATGCATTTATATGATGG